>PVKV010003428.1:46591-144970 GCA_004027835.1 Alouatta palliata
TCAAGAGATCGAGACCATCCTGGTCAACATGGTGAAACCCCGTCTCTACTAAAAATACAAAAATTAGCTGGGCATGGTGGCACGTGCCTGTAGTCCCAGCTACTCGGGAGGCTAAGGCAGGAGAATTGCTTGAACCCAGGAGGCGGAGGTTGCGGTGAGCCGAGATCGCGCCATTGCACTCCAGCCTGGGTAACAAGAGTGAAATTCCGTCTCCAAAAAAAAAAAAAAAAAAAATGAAGGTTTAAAAATTATCAATAGACTCTTTTATTTAGGATCATTTATTACACTTTTTAAAAATAAAAATGTAAATTACACAGTAAACAGTCTTTGATTTTTAACAAACATGTTATGTAATTTCATAAAAATGGCTACATGCTTATAAGCTTATAGTGATTTGTGAAAATTAGAAACACACTTAAATATATATTCTAGGTAATCAATTTTTTCGTAGCTCCTAAGGAAGGTATGACACAAGCACAGACAGGAATTGACTTGTTAACGGAAAGAAAGAAGGAAGGAAGGGAGGAGGGAAGTAGGTAGACCTGACCTCAGAAGTGGAAGGCACACTGCCATGCAAATTACTAAAACATTAGTGATAAACAGGAAGTCTTGATCTTAGACACTATTTCTGTACCATCCTAAAAAATAACTATTTGGTGTAAGATCATCTGCTAAGAAGGCTCTTCCACCAATCATTAAAAATGGAAATACCTACTTTCATAAAATCAGTAATACTAGAAATATTACAGGGCATACATTTAGTTATCCTAAAGTAGCTAAGAATTTGCTACATGGCATTCAAACTACAGTAGAGCAGAAAATAATGAAATGAAAGCGTGTTCTTTGCATGCATCACAAATACGACAGTTCCCAAACAAAATTCTTTGGTTAAAATATCTCCTGTTAAATTCTTGTTCTCAGAACAGCTGCCCCTCTAATATCAAACAACAGAAACTCATCACACAGAGTAGTAGGCTTATACTGATTTTTTTTTTTTAATTTCAGAATAAGACATACTTAAGCATTTTTCTCCTTATTCTCTCAAGCAGAATTCCCTTCAGTAGGTGGAGTTCTGTTGTTCTTAACTTTTTTGAGGAACTTAGACCTCCTTTGAAGAATCCACATCATAGAGTTTCTCCTTGATTTACCATGGGTAGCATACAAATAGAAGCACATTTTTAAGTGTCATTCATCACTATTGATCCTCAGGTCTTACCTCAATTCTGAGAAACAATTCATCCACAGATGTCATAAATATTTCTTAGTCAGATATTTCTGCCTGGTCTTCAATGCTCACTATAATTGGAGGGGGGTGTTTGTGTGTGTGTGTGTGTGTGTGTGTGTGTGTGTGTAACCTATTCAGCCATATTTTTTTACTCCTTTCCACCACAACTCTGTTTTAGCCAAGCTAACTTCCTTACTGTACCCTCTACCTTAGTTAGGGACCTGCAAGCAGAGATAATATGACTAAGTTGACTAATTTAAGTATGCATTTGCCAGCACAATTCCTGATTCCCATTAACAATGAATACTTACTGAAAGCTTAGGAAATAAAGTGGTCCCACCCCTTTAACTGTGGTTTTACTTTCCACCATTTCAGTTACCCATGGTCACCCATGGTCCAAAAATATTAAATGGAAAATTCCAGAAATAATACATAAGTTTTAAATTCTAGGCCTTTCTGAATAGCCTGATGAAATGGTAGGACATCCGATTCTGTCCTGCCTGGGATGTGAATCATTCCTTTGTTCAGTCCCTTTGCTCCATGTATCCATGCTGTCTACACTGCTTGCTCACTAGTTACTTAGTAGCCATCTTGGTTATCAGGTCAACTGCTGCAGTATTACAGTGCCTGCGTTTGAGTAGACCTTATTTTACTTAATAATGGCCCCAATGTGCAAGAGGAGTGACACTGGCATATTGCTGTACTTGTTCTATTTTATTATTATTGTTACTCTCTTACTGTGCCTAATTTATGAATTAAACTTTATCATAGGTATATATATGTATAGAAAAAAAAAACATAGGCTATATAGGGTTCAGCACTGTGCCTGGTTTCAGGAATCCACTGTGGGTCTTGGAACGTATCCCCACGGGTTAAAGGGGACCACTGTAGGTGATATAATATAGATAAGCAATTTTTAAACCGGATAGTCAATGGGAAGTTGTTAAAATGTTGATTTTCATTTCAGGGTCCACTCACTAGAGATGCTAATTCAGTCAGAGGGGAGGCCCAACTAACTGTAACTAAAAAAAACCCCAAAATCTCCAGGAGCCCCTGATGATCGGCACTGAGGTCTTGCACAAATCTAGGTGCTGTGGGGCACCCAAGAAAGAAAATTCTGCATAACTGTTAAGAAGCTTATACAGCTTAATATAAGACCTAGGCACAATAAACATTGCACAGTAATTACTTCTTCTACATCAGCAGAAATCCAAAGGGCAACATGAGGTTATTACTCAAAAAAGGATACTCAGAGATGAGTTGAGAGTGTACCCCACAATTGAACCCAGGAATGAAGATGGCAGGGCTTATAAGGACATCACATGCAGTAAGGAAATTAACTTACCTAGAACAGGTTAGTGAGGAATAGTAAAAGAAAACTTGGAAGATTAAGAAAAGCCTAAAATACAATAAGTCTTAGAAAGTTAGAAAGAGGAGTTTGGATTTGGGGTTGCAAAGCAGTGGTTCTTAAACTTTTTGAACTATAGCTTTCTTAAACACAACAAAAGGTACTATGGTCCATGTGCCTTTCTCAGTAGGACAAATAATGCTAAATGCTGTAAAATATGTATATACACACACACACCTCAGTAACTTATATCCCATGAACTTATCATTCAGACAAGTGCCACTTGGTTATTCCTGCTCAGGTGGACCTTCTACTTGCATGCAGAGACCCAGGCTGCTCCTACTTATAGCTCTGCCCATCTCAAAGATCCTCTCCATTCAGCTACTGAGGGGTCAGCAAACTATTTCTGTAAAGCCCAAATAATAAATATTTTTAGTTTTGTTGGCCATATGGTCTCTGTCACAACTACTCAACTCTACCACTATAGCACAATAATGACCATAATGTGGCCGTGTTCCAATAAAACTTTACAAAAACTGGCAGCAAGCCAGATTTGACCTCCAATCTTACTTTGCCAATCCCTGGTACAGGATAATATGGAGGAAGAGGCAAAATAGAGGATTGTGTTAAGAGGACATTCCATGGGCCAGACCTGGAAGTGGTATACATCTCTTCCAAGAAGTCTTAAATAAGCCAGAACTTGCTATGTCCTAGTTACAAAAGAAAAGAAAGAAGGAAGGAAAGAAAAAGAAAGAAAGAAGAGAAAAAAGAAAGAAAGAAAGAAAAGAAAAGAAAAGAAAGAAAAAGAAAGAGAGAGAATCAACAAATCTGGCTTGATGAAGACACCCATCATTTCCACTTTTATGTGAAAAAATAGCCTAGTGGTAGCATTATTTATAATTTATTATTTGTTACATTATTTATAATTTATTAAAAGATAATTTGTTGTGAACAAATTATTAAAAATGGTATAACAAATATCTGGGCACATTTGTTTTTAGCAAATGATATACTGCTGATTAAAAAAGATTACTCTGCAAATTATGGGATAAACCATATGATAAATTAGTTGACAATTTATTTGATAAATGATAAAAAAAATTAGTTGATACTGATGATGCTAAACTACCTGTGACTTACAATTAAAAAGCAAGACTAGTAGCAATTTTAAAATACAACTTAGTACCAATAATAAACTGAGAAAATATTCTCTTCAAGATTACAAGAACTCCAACTCTACTTACTGTATATGTGTTGTAGGAGTTTTACAGCATGCCAGCATTGGACAGCATCCCAACTTAGTAGCAAGCTGATTTGGCATCAATGGCACACACAATATTGCAAGCTCACAAAACCCAAATCAGCTTCCTTCTGGGTAAACAGCTAAGTCACAGTTCTTCACAAGTTAAACCGCGGTTGGGACACGGGTGAGCTCTAGCCAATGGGACACGTGGAAGTAACGCATACTGTGCTTTGCTTGGCACACAGAAATGACCCTCCTTTGATCCTCCCTCTCTTCCCCTGCTGCACTGATCTTGGAGGCCATGTGTTAAATGGTAGTATCACAAGAAGGAAGAAGCCTGGTTCCTGAGACTGTGCAAAGCCCGGTGAATACACAGAGCAAAGTACTCACTTCTCCTATCGCCCTCTCAGTGAACTGCTTTGTGACAAGAGTGAGCAATACACTTTTACTGTGATAAGCCACTGATACCTGGGGTTATTACAGCTGACAATCTATCCTTATACACAGTTCTTAATAGACTCCAGAAATGTACTGTTTAGATTGAATATTACATTTTAGTAAACCTTTAAAACTTAGATTTTTAACAATGTTCAGTTATACATAGAAATGCATACATCTGCCTTTATGGATATGTTTTCAGTCTATCAGAAAGATCTTCATAGCCCACGCAAGCAGGTCTGGAAGTAGGAGGCTAACTGAACAAGAGTAGCATTTTATCAAACGGGTCTGCTATACTGTGTGCATTTATTCAAAATATCTAATACGCTACCTACCAACCATCACGCTGGAGACTCAGGGCAAAAAGAGGAATGAAATGCAGATCCTGCCATCAAACTCTTCATGGTAGTGGGTAAGAAAAGTGAGACTAAGCTGTTAGTGAACAATGTCATGTCCACGTAAGACTTACGTAAGCAAATGCTGCAGCACAGTGAACAACTATGTCTCCCTATGAGAACAGGAAAGGCTCCAAAGAAGCAGGGGTATTAAGAGACTGCAAATTAGTAACTTTGGGAAAAAGTTTTTCAAAGAGCCCTGTTCTTTCCTGAAGTAACCCAAGAAAATGCCTAATTTCCTCTATCAGTTTTATGTAAAACTATGGGACCTATTCCAAGGACAGAATCAAAATGTGGTATTTTTTGTGGTTTCCAAAGTGCTTTCTTCAGGTGGACTTTACTTACACTAAGAAATAAAGTCTAACTTTTTTTTTAAAAAGTGTACCTTAGTATATTTTAAAATTTTTGGCATAAAGAAAATTCTCCAGTTTTAATCATATACATTATTCAACCAGAGGGTAACAGTATGGTTCCTAGGTACCTGCAGTCACAGGTGAGCCAGCTCACTCACCAAGAAGGAAATGCAGTTCCAGAACTATGTATTTTACCCTTAATTTTGCTCAGCATTCTCAAAAACACTGGCCACAAGAGGCCAGGAAACCGTAAATAGGTCTATTTAGACATCCTGAAAAAAATTCACAGCACGTTTCCTACTGATGTGAGTCCGTAGCTCCAAAAGTGCATGCAGTCAGGATGTTAATGTGAGAAATCTACAATGTCTCAGATAACTGAGGGTTGATACTGGGAGGAAAAACAGGAATATACCGTTATGTAAAGACAATGCTACCTTGGCAATATCCTCCCAAATTATACTCAAGATAAAGCTGCTTCCCAAAAGTGTGAACTGCACTCTCTTTTCGGGTCTATTTATATTCAATTCTTCTTTTTTATAAGATTAACTAGAATTATCCCTTTACTGCAAATGTTTCACATTTACCACACGGATGGTTTGTGATGCAAAAAGAATAACTTCCTAGGAATCCACAAATGTTCTGTCCTCATATCTGGCATCCCATAAATATGAAGAAGAGAAAGTCATAAAACAAAAAACAACTTTTTTTCATACTTGCAATCATTTTATACATCATAAAACATCTCTAATTTTGATAGAAACAGCCATTAGTAATAAAGTAACTGAAAATAAAGCCTAGATCTGTCAAAATGCCACACTCATTTTTAAAACCTGTAACAGTCCACGTAGACAGCTCAAGTATAGGGGAATTAAAGATTTGAGAATACTCATTTTTTTTTCCCCATATGCTCCCATAATGTACAAACATTATTTTCCTACCATTTTCCATTTTCTTGTTTTTCCTTGACTCTAAAATTAGCTAAACTGCCCAATCTCCAAATTATCTCAGACAGTTGTTTCCAACAATCTTCTGTAAAAAAAAGTTTAGTAAAGGGGGAAAGAAGCAAATATATTTCTATTTACCCATATAATTTAAGATTTAATGTAATATGGGAAGTATGCTATATAAAATATCAAAATATTTTTCAATGGCATATCAAAACTATGAAGTCGTCAATAAAATATTGATAGCATATGATAAAAAGGTTATTTTTCTGGAGTGTGGTCTATAAACAAAACTGAATACTCTTTTAAACCATGGCAAATATCCATTTACAGGTAAAAGAAAACAAAAAAAGTACACTTCACTTTGAAAATTTTAAATGCAAGTTTTTAAAATATCATGTAAGATATATAAGAGAGGTGGGAGGGCACAGCCTAAAAGCATGATTGACTGTTAATACTGGATTTGCTGTTTCTAGTGGGACAAAACAAAGCACTGTCTTTTAGTAAAATATAACATGACAATACATCAAAAATAATTGAAGTCACCATTTATGGGTTCTCTATTTGGGGCTTGCTTTTGTATTATGTACTTTATATATAATATCATTTATCCTCACTAAATCCTATCAACTGGAATTATTTTCCTTGTTTCAAAGATGGAGATGCTGAGGTTTATGGAGGTCATAGCACTTCTAAGCCAGCATTCCCATTCAGGTCTGTACATTCTACATTATTGTCTTGAAGAAAATCTTCTATTACATGGCAAACACTCTAGCGTGCTCTTCCAAGATAATCACAGTCGTCTCTCAGTATCTGAGAGAGACTGGTTCCGGGACTCCGAGGATACCAAAATCCAGGGATACTCAAGTCCTCTATACAAAATGGTACAGTATTTGCACATATACACAACCTCCCATGTATTTTAAATCATCTCTAGATTACTTAGAATACTTAACACAACATAAAGCTATGTAAATAGTTGTTACACTGTACTGTTTTTTAAATCTGTATTATTTTTTAATTCCTATATTGTTATTTCTTATTTAATTTTAAATATTTTCAATCCATGGTCGATTAAATCAAAAAATGCAGAACCTGCAAATACAGGGGGGCCAACTATACTTAAGATGGCAATAAATTTATCCTTTTCTTTGCTTGAAGTTTCCTCAATTAGCTATTTCATCATTTACTTCTGTAAAATCCATAACCATATTTAAATTTATTCCTTAGCATATCTAACTTTACATCTATGTAGATAAATTTATATAGATATATTTATATATAGATTTAAATTTAGATATCTAGATACAAATTTAGATATACTGAGGAATAAGAAGAGCACCATTATATATATAAAACTGAAAAGTCAAAGTTTGAAAAGCCAGTCTTTCTCATGAGTGATTATTTCTGATTAGAAATCATCATTAGATCCCTTAGATGTACCTACAGAACCCATGAGGGCCACTGAATTCCAATAACAAACATTCTCAAATAAAAACTACTTCTAAATAGCCATTTATTAAGGATAATTAACATCTATTAGGAAAACCATTAATACTGAAGCTGGTATTTCTTAAAGAGTAGCCCATGGGCTGTTGCTGGTCCTTTCCAAATAGCTCATGAACAAATCCCTAGAAACATATCACCTAAATTTCTGGCTTGAATTAACACCCACTGGCAATTCACTCTCTCCATGTTTCATCACAAGCCATGTTGTTTTCTAAGTTTCAGTGAGTTTCTGGCTCACGTAAGTGGAAGTAGACCAGGACAGAGAGTAAGAGTCGTCTATCTTCTTATGATAAAAAAGTTCAGCTCCAAATATATATGCAACTTTGCCTGGCTCTATCTTTTAATTATAGAAATAAAAATGTTCTTCAAGTAAAATAAAACAACTTGAAAATATTCTAGTATTTAAAAGAAATATCTGATACTTTCAAGTACAAGATTTTCCCAAATAGTACAACTTCCCCTATATTAAGCTTACCTTGAAGACGGCATTATATTGGAAGCCCTGAATTTTGCTGTAAATGGATTGGTTGACTCATAATCAAAATAGTCCTGGCGATTTTCACTAAATGCATTAGGTGATTTCAAGTCACAAGGGCTATCAGATCCCCCATTGTTAAGTTTATCAGATCTTCTGCTATCTTTTTTTCCAGTCACTCTTTCAAACAGGCTAACTTTCTCCCTTTTCTCTCTTTTATTTTCTTTTCTTATTTCGAGTGGTTTTGAAAATAAACTCATGCTGCTGTCCCATGTTTCACTGCTTTCTTCAAATGGATTTTTCTTTCTTGGCAGTGTTGCAAATTTTTGGGGTAATGAAGCACTCACATTTGTAAACGGGTCATTTTGTCCTCTGAAACACAATTCACCTTCATCCACAATGCTGTCAGGTTGGTTCATTTTAGAAGTATCAAAGCTTAATGTTCTTCTGTGTGGAGATTTGAGGCTTCCTACAAACAATTTTGTAGTTAGTACACAATCAGTGACACATGACATCACACTACTTGACACATTCTGTGTGTATTCTGCTGTTTTTAGAATGAGAGCAATTAGCTACTTAAACTTCTTAACCTTCAAAAAATCAAGGAAAACAATCTTAAAATGCTAAGGTATAGCAGTCTGAAGTACCTAGGCTAATAACAATTAGCATATTGCTAGATCATTAGTAATTTATTCAGCTCACAATCATATAAACTATGATGTCAAAACTAGAGGTTCTGCTTGGCATGATAATGCTAAAAATTCTCAAAGACGTTTTCATTAGTATTAAATTTAACTTACTTCTGAACGTAAAAGTTTTCTTCTAGGGACTTTACGATGAATAGAACATTCATTTATGCTGAGGGTTTTGAGACAGTAGAAACAGCAGTAAAAAAGGCAGCCAGGCCATGAAAGGAGACTGGCACTCATTTTATTATCATCTAATAATATAAATACAAATGCAGACAAGCTCTGCCTTCAAGGAACTTACCAATTTGAGGTATAGTAGGTACTCCATATTTGATGAATGACTAAATTTAGAAAATACTACAAAGCAACTGCTATTTTTACTTTCTAAATTTAGAAATTAAACTTTAAAAACTAAAAGGGTAGTTCAGACCAATCAGGACACAAGAATGTGGCACTCACCACTTTCTGGAACTGCTCCAAAGGAATCTAACTGGTGTCTGAGAAGATGTGTTTGACCTATGGTGCCAGCCTTCAGTTTCTCAGAAGACATGTGGGACCCAGATAAATCAGACATTGAATGCGCTGATGAGAGTCGCTGAGGACCCAAAAGAAAAGGCTTTTTTGGTTTGGATTTCATCTGTATTTCACCAGTTGAAAATTCAGTATTGGCGTCGGGCATATGAGTACTTGGAATGATTGCAGAAGACGTATCAGAAAATGTTCCATCATTTTTTCTACCTTTCATCTTATCTTTTAACTTTGCAAAAGGAGATCTGGTTTTGTCCTTTATTGATAAGTCAAACATACTTGCAGTCATATTGTTCCTCATAAACTGAATATTGACCTTTATCTCACCCCTGTTTTTGATTCGTTTTCCTTGTTTGGATTCTAATCTAAACCACCTTAAACAGAAGAAAAAAAATGGATTGTAACACATAATGAAAAGAGGATACTGAGTTCTGTTACATACAAATAGCTTTTTAGGCAAGGTAACTATATATAAAGGCAATCAAAGCCCTTAACAAGAATCGGTCAGCCATAGTATTTCTGGGTTTACTCATTGTTTGGTTTAATGATCACTGTTTCTGTGATGTAAAATATACTGCAGGAATAGGTCTTTAGCAAGTTTGAAAATGTTTTTAGATAATCTTTTCTTTTGTGATTTGAAAATCACTCAACATCAAAAATTTGTATCAATGACAGAAGCTTTCCATATGGGATTAAGTGTTGCTCATGGTCTAAGGACATTTTATGACATTAAAAGACACCGAGGCAGAGACTTTTAAAGAACTCATCAATACAAATTGTTTTGAGCAATATAAAATGAATACTGATGACATTTTAAGACAATAATAAATACCTGGCTCCATCCCAAAATATTACTTATGTAAAAGTCACTACATACAGCTTGCTATCATTAAAACAGCATATGATGTCACTTAGATTGATATAAAATGGATCAAAGCCTTTTCCTGAATATGCAAAATAAGTAAAATGCAAGTGACAAAAAATTTTGTGACGTCTTCAAAAGAAAAAAAAGCTAAAATGCTTCCTGTTTGAATTTATTTGCTTCATTTTACTATTGCTACTGTGACAATACCAAACAAAAATTATTCTGTAAACGAAGCCAACTCTTACGTTTTAGTCATTTCAATGTATTGTACTACCTATATTTAAATGATTTACAAGAAGCAATATTTTGGTTTTATACTGCTTTTATACATGAGAAATTCTCCAGTTGTCCATGTCACAAGTGGTCATTCTGCAGGAAAACAGCCAAAAATCTACAAGATCAAGCCTGAGAGTTTCTACAATGTTTTCACGTAACTTAGCAATGAGGCATAATATCCATTCCTGCAGACAGGTTATTATTTAAATATAGCTCTAATCGAGTGTAACAAATTTTCTTAGCTACAAAGGAACTCTGATCTAATTTCGCATTCGTTCTTTCATTGTTACCAATCGGATATGCTAGGAGAAGATTACATTTACTGTATATCAAGCTGAAATACTGGTTCACAGGTCTTCCAGGAAGAACAGAGAACTGGCACTTGATATAAATACCAGCTACATCTTAGCAAGTAACAAGAAAAATATTTTCTTGATTAACTAAATTGGAGCAATTCAAGCAATTCAGATACAGTTGCATCAAAACTAGCAATTTTTTAGAATATCAATATTTTATAATAGCATTAGCCTGAGAACTTAAATGGAGAAAATCCCTTATGTAAGGCAAATGGTAAAATCTGAAGAAACAGGGGCTAGAAGTAAGAAATGACAGCAATAAACTCTGTGAAACAGATAACCTTAAATTACATACAATTGAGCACTCAAAAGCCTGAAAATGAAGCAGATTATATATTCGGTTAACTCAAAGTTTTGGAAAACAGACCCATTTTCAATAAGGAGAGAAACACATCTGATAAACAGTATCTCAGAAATACTCTGTAGTATCTCAGGCTTTATAGAATGTAGGTGAATATACTTTGCAAGAAATGTACCAAAAAAACATGCAAGCAAAAATGAGCATGTATATAATAAATCAAAGCAAATGAGTCAAAAAAAAACAATCACCCCCAAAATAGAAGGGGGTAAGGGTAGTCGAAATTCATAGAATTTTAGAAATAAGACCAATAAATCATTTACTTTAACATCTTTATTTCATAGATGAGGAAACTGAGGCACAAGGAATGATATGTAACTTCCCAATGTCAGATTAAAGTCAATAAGGAAAAAAATCTAAAGTTGATGAATAACATCCGAAGGAAAATAGTTCTTTCTTATTTCATGAACCACATATGTTAATAAGGTTAACCACATGGCTGGCACATATTGCAGGACACTGTATTTAATCAGGAGACATGAGAGCTAAAGAGAAAGACAATGCAAATTTTGTATTGCTAGACTATAAGCTCCTGGAAGGCAGTCTGCCTTGCATCAAATGTTTATTCAATTTTTATTTCTAGAACTATATTCTTACAAGCAAGCTACAACTTTGTGTATTTTTTAATATTGTTTTGTTTTTTAATAGGGAACTGTAAAGACCAGGGTAAACTTGAATAAAGCAAATCAGTGTTTGACTACAAACTGTAAATACACTATCATGTCCATTCCCACCCTCCAAGAAAAACTGCAAAGAACTTTTACAAATATATTCATCGAAAATGTAGGAATGAAAAATAACTTAGTTGCTTTGTTTTGAAAATGATGTAATAGGGAAGTCTTAATGAGATCTTCAAGAATCATTTCGGAGATAGCATTTGGTTTTTCCAGTCTTCAGAAAGATAAAATGAAGACGCAGCATTTGAAGCTTACTGGATTAGCTAATTTTTTTTCACCTCTGGAGTACTAGATTTAAACTATACATGGCCTCCGTTCAATTTTTAGTGGGCACAGATCCATGTTCAAAAACCAGCACACATGTGGGAACTATTCCCAAGCAATTGGTGCTGTGTGGTCAGAAATGGGACAAAATTGGCAGTAAGGGTGCCAGAGGCCAGGACACAGGTGCACCGCAGAGACACACACAGTCCTAAAATCTGCATATGTTTGAGTCATATGTAACTCTAGAGACTCTGGTTGTTATTACTTTTCATGAGCATTAAAAAAAAAAAAAAATCAACATTCCCTGCTTCTATTGTAAAAAATCAATGGATATTACATAACAGCATCAACGATGTTAACATTCTATTATTAAACATTGTATTATTTCTTTAAATCTCATGCCAGAACCAACCCAGACATCCTTTAAAGGAGGAGACAGAGAAGTTTCTCTTCCCAGGCCCACTCAAAGGGTTCTGGCTCAGGCCCTTTTTCCCTATTCCTTGAGAGTGAGAGTGAGAGAGAGAGAGAGAGAGAGAGCGAGCGAGTAAGCAAGAGAGACTGATTCATTTTCAACGTAAGAAAATAAGTAATAATTTTAGCTGTCATACTTCTTTATCTATCATGACACAACTGGAAGACAAGCTGTAAATACATGTCTTCAGTGTCAAAAAGTAAAAAGTGTCACATGCAGCAGTTTCATAGGACTTCTAAGTCAGCTGGTAGTTCTCATCACTCAAAACAGTTTTCTAAAAAGCACTTGGGAATATGCTGACACGGTTTAGCAATGTGCAGAATATTAAATATCTTTCTTGCAATATACCGGTGGCTCAAGTCTGTCTCTTACTGGGCCACATGTACAGCTGTGCTAGAAAAGGAAGCTATTAAATATATTAAAAAACTAGAAATATTACCAATAAAGATACCTCATCAAATACGTGGTCCCCATTTATCCACAAAGAAAATGTTAAGGGCTTAATAACGTATGAAAGTCACTTTGAATGCAATAACATCACAAACCCTGTTGATAATATTTAAAAGCATTTTCCCCCTAAAGTTCTAACCAATTTTATATAATAGCCAGTACAGAATTTCTGTAAGGAGAGACCACAATATTAGAGTATTGCTCACATCAAATGTATTGTAACTGTGATGTTGCCCATGACTAGGAATAAAACTAGAAGAAACTGCAAAAGATTATTTCATCCTCAGACTCTTTGGGTTCACATTTGGGCCTATTTTCACTCGGAAAAGTTATGTTTCAGAGGTCTGAAATACATGATCCATTAATATTAAAGTACTATAAATCAAGTGAGAAATTTGAAGTTGCAATATACTTAATGGTTTACATTCAAAACACTTTAAATATTTACTAAGTGCCACCCGAAATTGGCAATTTGAAACAGATTATTTGGTAATGATCCATTTTTCACTTTCAATTCGATAAAGAATCCCTCGGAGGAAACTGAATGCCACTCTTTAGGTATCAAATACTTTTACTATTCAAATCACTGATATATATTCAACTTTACACTTCTTAAAAAACTTTCTCCTTCTAAAATATTTTAATCTCAATTAGTTTAAATATTATCCTTTTTCCTCTTGCATTCCCAGAGGAAAGTGTAGAGATCTCTCTACACTTTTATTCTACATATATTAAATCTTAAGTAATGACTTGATTTAAAACGAAACAAAAAAAACTACAATCAAGAGAAGCCTAAGAGCAGAAATGTATAGAAAAGAACAAGAGATAGCTGTTTTAAAAAATGTCAGGAATTAGCACAACCTTGAAGAAAAATATCATCATAAGACAGTTTTTAAAAGAGTAAATAAATTCATTTACAACTGAACGAAACACCAACACTATTTTGGAAATTGAAAGTCCTAAGAAGTTCAACCAGTATTTTTCTCCCATTAATTTCATTAATATTAATATTCTTTAAGGAGGGGGTGAATATACCTATCTCTAAAAGCATATATATTTTTTTCAATTTAAGACACAATATCCTAGTGTTAATTTATATTATGATTTTTTACATTAAAATATATCTAACTCAAGCTCAAAAGTTATACTGAAGAGGTCATTGAAGATGTCATCGAATCATTTCATCACAAGAATTTATCACTGTCTCCAATCCTACAGAATTTAATATGGTCTAAACACAATAGCTTTGTAAAACCAATTCTGAGGTAATACAATAGCTCTGATCTAATCGCAAATTCAAAGGAAAATGTTAGTGCATTCGAAGTTGAGGATGTTGGCACATATTTTTAAAACTTTCTTTTTTTCTAACAGGTATGGACTCCCATCAAGGCGTACTGACCCTGAAAATGGCTGAGCTAAAATAAAGGCTGTTTATTATGCTGAAATGAAATACTGAGTTCTAAATCTGGTAATTTATCTTCTGACAGCTACAAAGTGCAACACATAAACATTTCATTGGCAAATTTAATTTCTGATCTTCCATTTCATTGATAACTGTAAAGTTTAAAATCCATAACAATTTATACGAAGCTCTAGTTGGTCAATACTGTGACCCAGTCCTCTTATACTGAAACAATGTTAATTTACTTAAAATCGACCGCAGAATACTCAATTTGACAGATGTTTACCTCTAACAGAAATAGCTGATTATTAATGATTCCATTTAAAAAATATTTCACCACGAGTGCTATTTTTACTTCAGATTCATGCAAATATGGTGCTTAAAACTGGGTCATATTTCAGTCCGAAAACCAACGCCCGAAGTATACAGATAATTTCCAGGAACAGAAAACCCGTAAATAAGACAAACTCCCCCAAATTTAAAATAAATTACATAACTTACTCTGTTTTCCTTCTTTGTTTGTCCTCAAAGATGTCATTGAGATTGATTGCCACCTGCCCTAAAAATTTATCCAGACCCACCAGGGACCTGTGCATAACTATAAGGAAAAGAATGTATTTCTCTGGATTCCCCTGCATTAGCAAACCAGGTAGCTCAAAAGAGGCCTCCTCCTTCCAGACTGGCTCAAGGGTTTTCTCAGCTACAGAGGTGGAGTACTTCTCCTTGCCCAGCTGAATTATAGTGTATGTGTCATTGGTGCCACTTTTGCCTTTTGGCTTTAGATCTTTGGCTTGGAGCACTGTGACCTGCACGTGGGTTGGAAACCACTTTTGGGCTTGCTCGGACAGCATCATCCTGTCCTGTTTCTCTGCACACGAGTTCACAGGCACAGGCAGTGCCCCTCCCGGAGGGAGAGCCTAATTCCTTAATCACTGCATCCTAAGGGCACTTAACAGAGACAGGCAGGCTCAGGGCTCCCCGACTTCCCTAAGGCTGATGTCAAAACGCCTCGCGGGGGCAGCCCAGGGGCACGGCCGCTCCGGGGGTGCCCTTTCGTCAGGAGAAACAGAGGGGCCCACCATCACCTGGCCGCGCTGTGAAGGCCTCCGCGCGGACCCCTGCTCCTGGCGTCTGCACCTCTCCAGGCCTGCGGGCACGTGAGGCCTGGCCACCGGGGCCCGGGCGGAGGGCTGAGGAGGGGGAGGGAGCCCCCCGCCCCAATTCTGCACCCCTGGCCTCCCGCCTGCCTCCTTGCGGCCGGGCAACCTCAGACCCCTCAGTGCCTCCCGCTCGCCTCGCGTTCGTCCGCTCGCCCGGCCCTGCTCCTCCTCCCGACCCCGGTAATACGAACCGCCGGCGGCTCGCGCGGCCTCGCTCCCTCTAGCAAACCTCTCCCTCCTCCTCCCCCTCGCCTCAGCTCCTCCTCTAGGGCGAGGGCGGGTCGCCCGGGGGTGGAGTGAAGGGGAGCAGGGGACCCGGCCGCCCTGGCGACTGCGGGACGCAGGGGCGGGCCGCGGGTTGAGGGCAACGGGCGCTGGCTTCGGCCTGGCCGCGTCGGCGGCTCCTAGCACCCGGCGGGCGGCTGCGGCGGCACTTCCGGGATGCCTTTCTCCATGTTGGTATCGGGAACGTGAAGGGGCGGGGCCTCGAGGTCAGGGGTCAGCGCCTCCCTGGTTGCCGTGGCGACTGTAGGCGCGCGACGCGGGCGCGACGGCGGGGACTTTGGGCTCCTGGCTTGATGCTGCTTGGGCCTGGCCCAGTGGCGGGTCTTCGGGACCTGGGGGCCTGCAGAAGCTGGCAGGTGAGCCCTGGGGAGACCTGGGGACCGCTCCTGAGAGGAGGTCATCAAGGACCTGGAGACGCCCCTAACTAGGGAGAGACTCCTTTTCAGTCTTTGACAGCGGGGAATCTGTTTTCGCTGTGTCCTGGATGCCTAGTGCCAGGCACGAGCAGGTCCATAAATGGTATTGGAACGAATCAGGCCTCTTCACTGACCGAAAGCAAACTTTTCTCCAACCTCTCTTATCCACCCTTCTTTTTTTGAAAAGTCCGTCAATTCACTGAAAATGACATCCCCCACCCAGAAGAAGGGCGAGAGGGAAGCAAATAGTTTATAAAACTAACACAGGGAGTAGAGATGTAGGGAGGCACTGGGCTGGCGTCGGAAGACCTGGTTCCGGCCGCGCGTCTGCCGCTATCTCTGTTTGTGATCCTGGCCAAGTCATTTCACCTCCCTGAGCCTCAGTGTTTTCACAAGTAAAAAAAGCCAGTTCCACATCATGTCTAAGACTCCATCACGACGTCAAAAAGGACCCCGCTGGGGACTCACACTAGTAGACTGCAGATCCTGTGGAGACCACGCCCCAAGCATGGCTTTCGAGTTTTAGGAAATAATACATGTGCCTTTCCTAGCACAAAGTGGCACAGAAGTCTCCTTTTGCCTCACTCTTTCTCAATTGGAAGAGACACGTACTACACCTATTAATTCTGTTCGTGTCTTACATTCCCAAGAAAATTCTATGTTTTGGGACCGCCTTGTCTACCATGCAACCCCTTCATAGAGCCTAGCATGCAGCAGACGCTCAATTTATTGAATAATTTAATGCCTTTTTTCCCTTTACGAGACTAATTTTGAGAGTGAAACAATATGATACGTGTAAATGCAGAGTTTTTTTTTTTTTAACTTAAGTGGCCATAAACATGTAAAATATCGTGTTTATTATTTTCAAGCAAATTTAAAACTTCTTCATTCAAGGCAGAATTTTTCGTCCCTGAGAGACAGTGTATGAAAAGGCCATGTGTGGAAAACAGAACAAAATCATCGTACTGCAAATATAGCATATGAATCCCAGAGTGCACAATTGTCAACTTTAAAGAAAAATATTCTTAGGGATTTTTAAACAGTATACTGGAACAGTCATTGGTGGAATTTCACCAAGATCTCTAAGGAGAAATAATACGACACCTAAAACTTACAAAAAACAAATAAGCATCATTAAATCAAATTTAATTAAGTTTAGAGTTTTTATACATTTTTAAAAGTCTTCATGTCTTTATTAAAGGTTGTAATTAAATAAACAAGAAAATTATAATAGTGGATATGTATTTCTGAAGAGCTTAAATTGTTTGATAAGCTTTATTAATGATTATAAACTTATTTACAAGTATCATTTCACTCATCTCTGAAACAGAGCCATCTCTAGGGTGGAAGTTAGCAGCAGTAGTTCACAGCAACGCAATAACATACGCCAACACAATTCAGAGAATACTCTAAAGGCAAGAGCTGAAGAATTGGAATTACTAAACTCTCTTTCTGTCACACCTAAATGTCTTTTGAGTTTTCACAACACCTGCCTAGAGCCAAAATTGTTTAGTTTTACTGGTGAAATCAGAAATTATGACTTAATATTTTTTAAGCCAGGATAATAACATATTTTTGCCCCTGGGAAAAGCAAATAAACAAAAAACAAACCAAATGAGCTAAGCAGAATCTGGGATTTCATTATAAAAAGGAAATGACTTCCTATAGAGTGTTTTCCTTTTTTGATTATATTAAGAGAATAAAAACATGACAGTTGAGTCAAAGATATGGTTGGCTTATAGTGAAAAACAATGCCGATTACAGATGATCCGAGATCAAAGTACTTCTCCCAAAATGTTTATTGTTTTATGGTTTTGAACATTCTTTTTACTAATTCTAAGATACACATGAACAACAATTTAAAAAAGAAAGGATTGCATGCATAAGGACAACATACCAGAATTGAAGAGAGTCACTTTAAAAAATATTCTGCTGTGACTAATGATATATCCAGAAATGTTTGGTACAATTCCAAAATCAAAGTCTTGGGAAAATAATGTATTTTAGAAGAAGAATGCTGAACATTCTAATTTTAAACTGTTAACAATGGCTACAGCAATGAATAAGAATGCTTTGACCAGAAAGTTGAAATAGTCAATATGTGTTCCCCAGGAGTAGTGGATTTCACAGATGAAAATATTTACTAAGTGTTGCCCCTTTCAGTGAAATCCCATAAGTAGACTTATTCCAAACATTGTGGGAGATTTTCCCTTTGGACAAAGGCATCTCTGAAAGTGCGTCTTGCAAATCTGTTGCAGAACAATTATAATGCTCTCATGTTTAAATAGCCCCCTGGGTCAAGCGTGTTAATGCTTCCATATATATTATGTAATGGATATTAATTACATTCCAGATGGAGATTCAGAAGCATGAGGACAACAAGAAGCTTTCTCAAGGTATCGTTATAGTCTTTAGACTTCAGATACACACACACACACACCTCAAATATATACACAACTGAGATGTATGTAAAATTCATATGCATATACATATGACAAACCCCCAGAGTTATATTGGAGATACGTAGATAGATCAGTATCCACATAACCAGTCGAAAAGTGAAAGAATATTTGGCAAATTGACTTGAAATTATTACAGCAATGAACTAGCATTTGGGGATTTTTGGTGATTGTTTTGTTTTCATCGCTGGACTGATTAATTTCTCTTCTGCGATTGGGCAGTGTGTAGATACAGTTTGTGATGCCCCAAAAGTTAATCAGCAGCCTGGGTCTTAATCCCAGGTCTGCCTATTACTAGCTACATTTCTTTAGGGAAGTCACTTTTCTTTTTTGGGCCATCTGTAAAATGAGTCTTTTATAGCAACTACCAAAGCATCCTCTAACATTTAAGGATTCTTCATAGTATGCTCACATCACAAAGAAGCAAATTGCATTATAATTATCTAATTGAATTTGGTCAATATATTAAAGCAGATTTCCTGTTTATGTAACTTATTAATAAAGAATTCTCTAATTCAGCAGAAGAAAAATATTTTTCAAGATGTCCTCAGAGCTCTGTCTCTTGCAAATGAAGGTAATTAATGATCACAGAAAGCAAGTAAAAATAAGTCTTATTAATAGGCCCTACATGAGGAAATTGACACCAACAGCTCAAGATTTAGAAGAAATAACATGTAGGTACAAGTGGTTTTGAAAAGCCTTGAACTTTTCGATTGTAATGATAAACATAATTTCGATTTGTATTATCTGTAGCTTTTTTGAACTGTGAAAACATGCCGAGATTGGTAAGAACTTATGGAGCAAAATACACATTTGCATATAAGAAGCAATGTGGGGAACATCTTTTAGTTTCATTTTCATAGTATCATACTATTCTGTTGTATAATTTTTATTCCTGCAACAAAATCAATGCATATTAATGCATAGAACATGAATTGATTTACTATAACTGGTATATGGTATTGGGTGAAATGAATAAGCCCCATCTGATCTTTTCTCCTTCCAAAGGACGTTTAAGTTATTTCTAGTTTTTCAATTATAATAAACAATGCTGCATAAACATCTATATGTGTCTCCTATGCATATATGCAGGGATTTTTTATTTTTATTTTTTGACAATTAACAGTTTTGTGAGTGAGAATATGAAACATCCATGGGCCTGAGCATTAGACTTGAATTCTAATCCTGGTTCTATAAACTAAGGAGTTATAGGCCTGGCAAGCCGTATTTTGTCTATGCCTCAGAGACCCCTTCCAAATCCAGAATTCTCAAATTCTTTCATTATATTTACTGAGAAGCAGAGATTATTGCTTTGGAAGATGAATTTTGTGACTACTTTGATATTCGTCTTCAAATTTCAATTGTCTCATCATCATGAGTATTTCCGAAATCTTCCAGAACATTGCTGCTTCTGTGGATTTAGGTGACGTTAACAAGGGCTAGAGAATTTTGATTATTCCTAAAAGCAGTGATTAGCAAAGTTATATAAACGTATTATCTTTGTACTTTGTAAACATCTGCTAATTTTTTTATGTTCAGTTAAAATCTAAGATGAGGGGAGTGGGGAGTTGGGAAGAGATAGCATGGGGAGAAATGCCAGATATAGGTGATGGGGAGGAAGGCAGCAAATCACACTGCCATGTGTGTACCTGTGCAACAATCTTGTATGTTCTTCACATGTATCCCAAAACCTAAAATGCAATTTAAAAAAAACGAAGATGGGATTATTTTTTAAACAAAGAATAAGGGATTCAAATTATAATATTTCTGGGACAGTCTGGAATCTATAAAATTTCTGGGATAATGTTTCTGGAAATATGTTCATTTAGAGAACATTAAACTGGTAGACAGCTAGCAAAAGCATTTGGTAGTGGTGGTGCTTTTTTCCTCCATGTGAGATCTAGTGTTCTCTGCCTTTCTACTTATTTGATCTATGTTAAACAAGGTGAAAGATTTTTGTTGTGTTTTGTTTTATTTGTTATATTTTGTGTATTTGATATAAAGCCCAGGGGGAAAGTGACATCTTGAGGGATAGATCCATCTCTTCTTGTTCCAGGGCCAGTTTTAAACAGTTCTCCTAAATCGACTTTCAACTGACCTCAACCATGTTTTAGTCCATCTGGATATCTGATCATAAAAGCACTTTGGGCTTAGAACTATGTGCTTATCTTTTATACATTCTGGGTTAGGTCACCTTCAGAGCACCTATAAGTTGTAATATAGGGAAGGACTGTTGCAAGTATGTATTGTAATCATTTTCTGGTTATTGGAATGATCATGGATGATCCGCATAGCCAAAACTGAGCATAAGATGTTGCTTAGCAATGCAGACCTAAAGAAATTCCTGCTTTCAGGAATTTTGTAGTAAATGGACAGAAGTCATCTGGCTCAAAAAAAAATAATGTATATGACCTTGAGCAACTTAAACTCTTCTTCCAGAAAACAGTGAATTTTAAATTTCTTCTCTCTCCAAACTTGGATCTCAGGTTATCCACAGTGGCTTCCCAATAGATTCACATTAATGAGAAACTGCATTTTACTGTGATAATCAAGTTTATGCAAGATGAGAAGGTATATGGATTGTGTAATTTGTGCCTATAACTGTGTTCTTTTAGCCTGAGGTTTAAAGGAAAATTAGGGAAGTTTTTTAAATAACCCTATTCCAAGTATGAAGTGTGTTGCATGAATTTCCAAGGCAGATTTTGCCCAAATCACCTTTATGAGGTGACCTCCTTCAATGGTCTTTGTTTTCCTTTCTATCTACACTTGGACATTGGAAAAAAACAGAACAAGCTAGCTTTGTAAAAGTGAAGTCTTCTGTATTAGACATGTCAGGAATCAAGGGCTTGTAACACTTTCTGAAACAAGATTTGCTGCAAAGTTCCTTGCATGGAGACACTTACTGAACACTGTTGAGTACACTCCCTGTGATAGATTTTTGTCCCCTGGAGACTAATAGCAATGTGACCTTGGGCAAATTATGTAAACCTTCCAAATTTAGGTTTCCTCATCTGCAAAGTGGGTTGTTGGGAAGATTAAATAAGGAAGTCAGGTAAAAATGCAGAGAAGGCCTGAAATATAGGAACTGCTCAAAAGATGCTTGTTGCTGTTGGCTTGATGATATGCCCCTCTTTTTTCAAAGTACTTTCCTCCAACCTGAAGGCAAAGGCTCCACAGCAATTGGTCTGGACTCTTCCTCACCAAATAATTAAGGATCCTGAGCTGCGGCAGGTGCCCCTCTAACCCAGCAAGTGAGAAACAGCAAATGGAGACCCTGAGTTATTTTTGTTTCAAGCCAAACTCAGTGTTATTGGACACTCTTTTTCTAAACAAAAGTAACATAAAATAAGCCCTTAATATATTTCAAACCTTCTTTTAAAATTCAATAATGAGTTTCTACGTATCATTTTAACAACTTTATAAAAATGAATCCGATCCTTGAGTTGAAGAAAAATAACTTCTTACATTATATACCTATAAGTAGCAAAATTAGAAATGTATATAATAGATCATATACCAGGTAGTATTTTAATATTCTAGATTTTCACTTCAGAGAGAATTATGATAAATTTAAAAACAAAAGTATAACATCCTCATGTGAATCTTATAACAAACATTCTGCTAATCAGTGTATCCATCCTCTCCTTCCCTTTTCTCTACCTCTACTCCCAGTTTCCTCTCCCTTCCTTCCCCTTCCCCTCCCCCACCCATCTCTCTTCTCCCTCCTCCCTTCCCCCTCTGCTCCCCTTCCCTCCCCTTTACTCCCCTTCCCTTCCCTCCGCTTTACTTCCCTCTCCTCCCTTCCCCTCTCCTTCCTAGCTTATAAACAACAGAAATTTATTTCTCACAAGTCTGGAGATGGGAAGTCAAAGTACCAGCCGAATGGTTGTCTGCTTCCTTCTAGATGACAGTCTTTGCACTGTGTTCTCAAGGGTAGAAGGAATGAGCCAGCTCTCTGGGGTCTCTTTTGTATAAGTGCTAATCCCAGTGAAGAGTGCTGTGCCAGGGTCCCCACCTCCCAATATCATCACCTTGGGCTAACCAATATTTTCTAACTTCCATTTGCTACTGTAATGTTAACTCTGTTATCTCAATGTTAATAATAATAATAGCTGACATTTGCTGATGACTTACATTATACTGCATTCATTAACATCTCAATCTCATTTAGTTTGAAAGAGGTGAAGCTACAGCCAATACACACATTACCACTTTTTTTCCTATCTCATTACAAAGATTGTGAGGTTGCAGAGCTCTCTTTAGGCATTGCTCACATCAGGACACTTGAAAAATAGATCCTTCATATCCTTTGGACAACTCTTAGACTTCAATTGGCTTTAAGCATTGTCAGAGCATCCTTGACATGATGCCAGGGCCTAACACCGCTTCAGTGAAAGCACAGAGATAACAATGACGAAACATAATTGATCTATTTTGTGCCCCATGACATACTCTGTGAGCAGCAGCATCAAATACTGTGGTGTTTGGCATCCATGAACTGCAGAGAAATTGAAATATATTTAAAAACTTTATGCATGGACAGTGACCTAGGATATCACTCAACTCGTCTGCTTTCATAACCAAAGGTGAAAATGCTAATAGTCTGTTCCTTGTGGAAAAATGTTGAGTTTTCATTCAGGAAATCAATCCTCACACACTAACTCAACCCACACACTAACTCAACACTTGCTGGAGAATAAAAATAATGCATGTAAAACCATTTTGTAAACTGTAAATAATTTTACAAATATGAAATTTTATCACAGTTTTAGTTTTGTATCTATTAAATATATGCCTATTAACATGCACACTTTTTTCTTCTAGCATCAAAGCTTGCTTAAAATAACAGTGGAACATTTAAAAGCAAGAGAATTCTAATTTACCGTCATTCAAATTATGTTAAATCCAATTGAACTTTATAAGCTAAGGAACATGTGAAGGATAAATAAGAACTTGATAGTTAAGAAGATAAATATATGCAGATAAATATATGTGATGAGTCAAATTGATTATAACTATATACTGTATCAAAACAGACTAAATTTAAATTTGTTATGAAATGGCAAACCTAGTGCCTTCTTGGAAAAACATGACTTAACAAGCTCGTGTGGTTGTAAGGTTGATAATATCTTGATAATAACTTATGTTTTTCTTATTCCTAGTAATTACTGGCCTCCTTATGACCTTCATTCTAGTTTCAGGCAGTAGTTAGGAGAGCCAGACTAACTGCTCCAGAGAATCGAGGCCAAGGCATACAACAGAGTCAATTCTCAGCTTTCCCATTTCAAGGTAGACAATAGGAGAAGGTATAACAAAAGCCAAAACGTATGCAATAAAGAAAAAAATTGGGGAAGAATACGGTTGATGAAAGAGCTACACTAAACAAGGATTTCATTGGATGAAGTGAAGGATAGGGAACTTGTAAAGAAGATCAAGATAGTTGGACAGGTGGAATGTCACCAAGACCGTTCCACTTGCCTCCCCACTTCTTGAGCATCAGAGTTGGGCAGATTGATGATAGACCATCCAGGTAAATTTTGGCATCCAAAAGTAAATGTCACCTTGATCTTGTTTCTCAAGAAAGACCTTGAAAGTAAGCAAACTCCTGGACCTCCCTAATCCCAAGTACCACATTGGCTTGGAGCAGCAATAATACAGTAGAATAGCAGGGCAGGGGGACTCAAGGCAGAGATAGTCTTGATACAGGCAACTCCCTGAGCCTCCCGCCATCAGAGAGGTACCGAGAACCTCCAAAAATTTCATCTTCTCCTGAAAGGTGTGAAAATGACTGAGAGAGGGCTGATAGACTAGGGTCTTTTGGGTTGGGATTGGGAAAATTCAGAGTACGTGGATAAAGAACCAGGGACCAGCCATATTACTTCATATGACTTGCTAATGGGAGTCGATGCTGACAGCCATAGACCCTCCTGAGCTTCTCCTTGGGGCCTCAATTTCAGTCCAGCCTTTAGAACTTAGTTTTGGTCTCAGGGAGAAGGATAGGGAGATGGAAATTTTACCTGAGTTTAAAACCTGAAATGACTGAATTTATGCAGATATGACATTTTCTGGATTTATTTTGACAAGAGTAGAACTAGGGGAATCAAAATAGAGATTATGTTGAGTAATAGGGAAGTAGAGTTACATTTCTTGCCTATCATCTGAATATATGGCCTGAAATATTGGACCTGCTACAAGGAATAATACATTGTAAGCAAAGTGAGGTCATGGCCAGAGCCCAAGAGTTCCAGGAGCCTTCTGTGATGTGATTAAATGGCCTTGGGTCCCCTATACTATTACCTTGTGGTAGAACATTAGAACTAAATGTTCCAGATGTATTAACATAAACCTGAAGTGATGTCGTTAGTGAACTTGGTCTTAAAAATTAAGAGTATTTTGGTTAAGTGACCTACCAACATACAGGGAAAAGATGCAGGATCTTGGTTGATTCTCACTGCAGTAGAAATTGATATTGTGGTGTAGCAGCTTATAAATTAATGAAAATTTAAGATGAATTAATAGAAATATAGTTCATGAAGGTACCCCAATACTTGCCCTGCCTCTCCTCTCCTATTACAGTAGATCACAGGTCTGTGTTTCTTCCCATCTGAGACTCAGGCGATGGACTTCATCTCTTCTTGTCTTCTCAAGGATTTTGCGTTTGCCATTATCCTTTCTCCCTCCTGCATCCTCAGTGGTTTTCTTCTCTATTGAATCAATTTCCTCAACATACAAATATTATCTAGTATTTCTCATATTAAAAAAAGAAAAAAAACTTACTTGTGCATACACCCCTGCACCACCTCCAGCTACCTGTTTCTTTTTAGAGCAAAACTTACTGAATGAAAGACTTGTTCATATTTGCTTTCTCTTTCTGCTCTTTTTCTCTTGAACATACATCAGTCAAATTTTTGTCTTCACCCATCTCTGGCTACACATTGTCACAGTCCATTTATTTGGCCAATTAACAGCATTTCACACAGTTTATAGCTTTTTTTTTTTTTTACTGATTAGGTAAAATCAGTGTTTACATTTGAACAGCAGGCCGTCTTAGGAGAGCTCCAAGGTTTGGATTGATGGCATGCTCTGTTGTAATATTTGGTGTACTGTAGTTCAGTGTCATTATGATATACAGTGATAAGTAATAAAGACTTAAACCAAAAGCAGGTTTACTATGCTTATTTAATGTATTTTTTTCAATTATATTGAAAATATATTTTCTATTCATTCAGTGCACCCACTATAAAATTTATTAGATAACTTGAATGAGTTGCTCCTCTAAAAAGTATGATCGCCGAAGAGCACTCTAACTCAGTAGCTCTAACAAGGGATTTGAAGCCGTGACTTCAGGCATAAATATTTGAGTCTTGGAACTTTTCTCTGGTTTTGTGACATATATAATAACCTATAATTTTATGTACATAATATATAATAATATATATACTATATAATTTCTATGTTGAGTATTATAAACTTATTAGAAATATAAATATTACATTGTATACTATTATAATTCATAAATATATAACATAATCACAATATAATATATACTAATTATTATGTTATAGGCATATATAGTTAATATGTTGAATTTTATCCATATGTATATAATTTATATATTCTTTGGCTGCAGGACCTGAGATTCATGCCAGTTAATTTGTTTAGAACAAATTTATATAATTTGTTATATTGATATATGTGGAGCAAAATTAGAGGTATGGAATTTCGTGAATATTTAAGCCTAGGAGTTAGTCCCGGGCCAGGCGTCCTGGAGTTTAGCTGGAGTTTGAGGGGTCTTCGCAGCAAGAGTCCAGGCTTGTACAGATAATCCACTCCTGACGTGCCTGGCTACCCAGGCTCTGTCTGCGTCTCCCTGTGTTTCCATCTCCTCACTGTCACCTAGGACTCTGTATTTTGTCTCTCCCTCCCAGCCCCTGCCTACTCCTGTTCTGTTTCTTCCTCTTAATTCTCCCTCTTCTTGCCAGGCCTTATTGTGGCACTGACTTACAGCTTTTAGCCTTAATTTCCATGACTGAGAGAAGTGTCAGTTTTTCTTGGGGCAGGACATATCATAGCAGCTCTGGTTCCATGACCTGTATCTGTGGCTGGGTAGAGGTAGAGAGCTAGGGCTCTGAGATCTGCGAAGGATTTCCCTTTTCTTAGGGATGTGGGCGGGGCCAGTTCATGTGGATGGAGCTGTGGTAGGCAGATGCAATGATTGATATATAAAACATTAAAACACAGTCATTGAAAGCTTTTGGTGTGGTTCAAATTTCAGGGTCAGGCTTTATTTAAGAACAAAAATGCATTATACTTCTCAGTTTAAATGAAATATAGTATTCAGAATCACTAAGTATAAGCTCTTTAAAATAGATGTTGTATGATAGAAGCACGTATCACTCCATTTTTTCTATATTCTATTAATGTTTGTAGAATTTTTCTTTCAAATGTTGGACTAATAATGACTTTGCAAATTATAATTGCTAATATTCTCTAGAGTGGACGGCTTTTCAAATCACCTTCCAGCATTAATACCTATTTAAATTTTAAAAAACTAGGTTGCATTTGGAATTTCTGGATTCTTCTGTTTGTCATGCAAATATTCGGTTCTGTTCTTTTTATGATAATATGAAATAA
Source organism: Alouatta palliata (assembly GCA_004027835.1). NCBI lineage: Eukaryota > Metazoa > Chordata > Mammalia > Primates > Atelidae > Alouatta > Alouatta palliata. The sequence continues at coordinate 73,813 of PVKV010003428.1, forward strand.
AGTAGTTTCTCACAGTAACATTGTAAATCATTTGCTTTCTATTACATGCAGCTGGTTTTGTTACTATAATGATTTTGTATGAGTACATATTGCAGAACATATAAGATGCAATGTGATATTCCTTTATTCAGAATTTGTATGCAATTATTGTTTGCCCAAAAATAATGAGACAATTTGGAAATATAGTAATTTATTGTAATTCTTTTCTTTTTAATATGTATCTACACTGAGGGAAAAAAATCTAACTTTAAAAAAATGACATGCCATCTCTTTTTGTTATATACACTAGAGTTTTCATCTTATGGAAAATTCAGAATCAAAATCAAAAACAGCTGAGGTAGTTACTCGGGTGCCTTCCTTCAGCTTATTCAAAAGAATATAGGATGAACGGTAAGAATTAAGTAAACCGCAAATTATTTTGGAGTGTCTGGTTTATATTATAAATAAATTTTTCACTGCTGGTTGTTTTTTCAAAAATATTGCCTGTATTTTTGATATTCATTCCTGTGATCTAATGTAAACTCTGTCCTACCAGTTTGGTGTATTGGTAGTTCATGATTAAACTTTTTTATTACACTCACATGCTATAACTATTTCTCACTCTGCTCTTTTGAATCTCCCTAAATGGCAATAGTCTTTAAGACATGTCATGGAAAATGTTAAGGGAAATGTCTCACTTTTGTGTTGGCACATATTAATTTCACACCTTGAATAGAGTCTAATTTCATCAACAATAAAGCATCTACTTTTCAGATGCTGAATTGAATATTTTATTATTATTAAGAAGCAACAACAGCAGTAACAACAACAAAAAATAGAAGAATGAGGTATCACCGTGGCGTCATTGTTTTGGTCCTCATTGGTCTTGACTAGAATTTTAAAAGACTTGATGGTAAATCTACATTAGTTTATAGTTTAATGAAACGACAGTAGGTTAGATTTTGTTTTTAAAGTATGTTTGTGAACCTTTTCTTACATACTTAAAAAAAATAATACTCATATGTTCACTCCTAACTACAAAGGCACCATCACTAACACAGTGCACTGCATATAATAGGGAAGAAAGAAGATTACTACTTATTGCCTATGTGCCACATATATTAGTAGTGTATTTAATTCTCACTACAATGTTCTGTTATTAGTCTCAGTTTCTCAGTAGTTTCTGTGGCTCCATAGAAGGAGCACAGAGTTTATAAGAGGGGGCAGAGTGGAACAACACTGCGCCAAGAAAAGATTTTGGAGGCAAGAACTGATGGAGAGGGTGATCCCTTAGGAGTGAAACATCAGGCTGGGCGTGGTGGCTCACACTGGTAATCTCAGCACTTTGGGAGGCTAAGGCATCACTAGAGGTCAGAAGTTTGAGTTCAGCCTGGCCAACGTGGTGAAATGCAGTCTCTACTAAAAAAAAAAAAAAATTAACTGATCATGGTGGCAGGTACCTGTAGTCCCAGCTACTCAGAAGGCTAAGGCAGGCAAATTGCTTGAACCCGGGAGGTGGAGGTTGCAGTGAGCCAACATCATGCCACTGCACTCCAGCCTGGGCAACAGAGTGAGACTCTATCTCAAAAAAAAAAAAGAAAGAGAGAAAGAAAGAAAGAAAGGAAGGAAGGAAGGAAGGAAGGAAGGAAGGAAGGAAGGGAGGGAGGGAGGGAGGGAGGGAGGGAGGGAGGGAGACATCAGTGATGGAGGGGCCAGCATGATGCTGACCATGACCAGAAAAAGCCAACCCACCATCTACACAGCGGCCACCCTACTGGTGGAGATAAGAACATTTGGAACCAGCCAGAGCAGAAAAATGAAAAAGAACCTCTCCACACTGCTGACTAGTAAGTAACCAGCTACCCAAGAAAATCCTTTTTCCCTGGAAGTGTTAGGTCTGCAAAGGAAGTAGGGTCATCTCAAACCAAATACCCCCTCCACCTCCTGTCTCACTCTCATTTAAAGAGAAGACCAATCTACCTCCCCATTCCAAGTCCCTTAAGCCACATATCTAGGGTGAGGAAAGGTTGGACGAGTGCTTTCGAGAGCATAGAAATTGAATTTCATAAGCCAGAATATATATGTATGTGTTTTAATTCCAATGTACTCAAAATATTATGAAACCTGTTCAAGATATTGTTAAGGGTTATGTCTACCATAAACTCTCTTAAAGAAAAGCTAGAAAAATCTGTAGATCCAGCCAAGAGAAGTTTATTAGATCTACGGAGTCTTAGTGGTACCTCAAAATTGGGAAATGAGGAAAAGGTGTTGGGACCTCGGTTGGTTGTTTTAAGGTAGATATTGCAAGTCAGGGACAGGAGTAACTGAATGAGCTTGGGCAGTATGACGTAACAGCTTTGATCAGTTTAAAGCAAGGCTAAGGGCTTGAAGTGAATCCTCTGAGCAAGTTGCTAGACTTAATCTGTAAACTGTTTAGTTGCCAGCTTATCTTTGAGTTTATAATACTCTTTTTCAGAGCAGCCCTTTTCTGGATCAAGCAGCGACGTTGTTTTGCTTGGTCTCAGTAATGTTGAACATGGAGAGAAAATTGTTCCTGGTCTCAGTACTGTTTTAACATATGGATGAGACATTATAGGAGTTTTAGTTCTCTAAGAAGAACGGCAGATTTTCTGAAAGCAATGCTAAAAGTGGTGATTGGACAAAAATAAAACTCTTTTACATTTGTGCCCCTGCTTCATTGAGGCTTTGAGATAAATAAATTACATTATTATCTTTATTTGGAATTGGAAGCTCAAAGAAGTTAAACATTTGTCCAAGATCACAAAATGAATGAGTTGAGGAGTAAGAATTCAAACCCAGTCTGTGTGAGGATAATCTGGATGAGATATTTGCTGCCCCATTGATAACCTGGATTGGTACTATCTAATTTTAAAGTCTTCCCTTCTCATCTTCCCTGACACCCAGTACTCCAAGGAAAGCTTAACCTTGTTTCTTAGCAGAGCTTTCATACAATTTATTTTTTCGTTAAGGGCTTAAAACAAGAACATGCCCTTGACATGAAACATGTTGGTCCTCAATTACATACTGTCTTGTATAGTTGTCTCTTCTTTTCAAAAATATTGAGAATAGCAAGAAGTGCTTCTTACACTTCTTTTGTATCTCCCAGCACTTAGAGATGCCAAGCACAGAGTAGAAGCTCAATATTCCATTTAACTGGACTGAATGTTCACCAGTCCTCCAGTAACAATGTCTCCACTACAGAATTTTAGCTACCATTTAAGCCACAGTCGGTCTGCCAGATATTTGTTGTGAAGAATAAGCAACTATTACCCAAAATGTTCAGGAAAGCATAGTACCACTGCAAGCAGATTTTTCACTGCAAAGTGTTTCTCTTATTTTCTAATTTGTGTGTGAGTGTGTGTGTGTGTGTGTGTGTGTGTGTATGTGTGTGTGTAGTGGTGTCTCAACTGCATCAAAAATAAAGATAAGACTACAGAAACAGAACAACTGGCATTTCAGTTCTCTGTGTTACAGATGGTTGTTTCAGTCCCCTGACCTGTAAAAACAAAGACAGCAACTCAGAGAATAGTGGAGGTTGTCGCCATATATGTTTTTATTTTTTTTTAAATGCATCTCTTCTATCACAGGGTATGGAATAGAAGTGGAGAAAGGTGGAGGGGACTTGTTTTCCTGAGAATGTTCTCTATAACCTTCCTGACCTCCACACACCGCCTTCAGACTGCCCTTCATGTAACTTGATTTTTCAGTTGGATAAAAATGTTAGCAATTGGGGACCTTATACAATGTTATTTCCTGAGGTTCCCACATTCATCTAAGGAGAGCCAGAGCTACCACCATTTTAATTAAAAGGATTTGCTTTCAATAAGATTCTAAATTGTTTTAAAATGGCAGAAGTGAGCACAGGTGGCCCATGATCACTGGGTGCTTTCAGTGGTTTAGAAGGTTCGGGAGACAGTGACAGACTCTACTGTCACCATTGGACTGGTGATCATGGGACGTATTTTCTTTGGGAAGGCAGAGAAGCAGGTAGAGGTGACTTTAACCACTAGTAGTAGTGTGTCGTCCCTGGTAAAAACATCAGTACAAAAGGGGTATACACATTTCAGACTCAAAAAGCCCATTCGTTTGTTGGTTCCAGTGAAGATCAGCTATCAGAGTGGAATGGAAAATGGGGCAATTACTTTAGGCACAAATGCCTTGATTTGAAATTACCTAGATCATGTATGCTTTATATTTTTGTGGTTGTCACTGAAACTAAAGCAATTCTTTGAATTATTTAGCAGACAACTTTATCCATTTGACTAATAGACTCAATGTCAAATATCCAGGAAACTCAGAAAATATCCAGCTTTATACGAGGATAATTTTCAAACCTTTGAGGTTCAATGGGAATAGATTCTTCTACCTGGTGATTGAAGTGCATACCCCTGCTGCTCAGAGGGGACTCTTTCACCCCTCTTTCCCACTACCTCTTATGTCTTCTCTCTTCTTTAGTCTTTCTTTTCTCCACCCAACCTCTACTTCCTACACAAACTTATTTTGCTTTTCCTAGTTGGGAATGCTCTCAGTTCTGTAGACAAAACATTGTATTGTTTGATATAAAAAACTTCTTTTATTCAAGGTCACATTCAAGTTACTGCCTACAATGTTGTTACAGTTTTTCCTTACGTATTTACCACCTTTGGAGCTCCTATGTCTAAACTATATCCTTTAAGGAAATAAAGTGAATTTCTCTAAGGAGACTTTGAATGAGCAAGAATTTGTTATTGCAGAACCCTCTAGGCCACTTGACTGTCATAACTCCTCAGGTGGGATGGCTAAGAATGTTTACAGAAGCTTTGAGGGAAATTTTCTCTAAACATCTGATGCCTAAGAAAGAACAAACACCTAGAGTCTGAAGAATGTTACCTGTCCTTCAGCTCTTATCTCTGTTTGGTTTTCAGGGAGTTGGTTTCCAGCCTGTTAACAGATCTTGCCCTTACCTCGTGACCTAGCCTTCTGGTACCAGGTCCCTGTTTTGTGCTTTCTCCTTTTGTCTTCTTGTTTTGACCTTGGTTCTTTAACCTCAGTAACTCAGGCTATACAAACTTCTAGTAGAGGCCAGCCACACCCCTCAGGCATGAGGCTGCCCCTCCTGGTCTGGCTGCTGGAGCCCTGCTAACTGGGAACAGACACCCTCCCTTGGTTCCATCTTCCTCAGTGAGCTGGAGTTGAGTTCAAGTAGGTTAAAGCATTACATTTGTAAATTTGTAAAGGATCAAGTCGTGAAAAGAAGGGCAATCTTGTTCTTGGAGACTTTATTAGCCAGTAAATGCAATATGATACATTTATAGGAGTGAAGACCCAAGCTTTCTGAACTTCAATGAGCCAGAAAGATGTGTTTTATTTCATGCAGTTTATGGAATAACTACAGCATAGGTAAGCTTTTACACAACGCCACATTGACTTGAGGTAATCATAAAATAAAAATGGGCAAGGAGAACCTTCAGATCAAAGTATAATTTATATATACATTTACCCAATCCAATGCAAAGACCCCAAACCATATGCTTTTAATTTTTGGTTTAATTTGTAAGCTCTTTTGTTTGCTTTTTTTGATGTAAAAGAATTATGATTAACCTTTTTTAAAAAAAAAATATTACTTGCTGCTTTCCATAAAGCTCATATTATAATAAAATGCACCTACTACAGTAACACTCATATCAGCAAAAAGTGACACAAGATAGCATTAAAAAGTCCTTCCCTGTGACAAAATAAATTGGAATTGTGTGGTAAACCTTTTATAGCTTGTTATCATTTTGCTAAGAAAATAGAGCTACTGACAACTTTTATATGGGGAAGCTGAACATAGGCTAAAAAGTTTTTCCAGATGATGCTAAAATGCTCAGCTATATTGACGCAGGTCTTCTATTTCTTGTTATGTTATGATTTTTGGAAAAGAAACCTGAGAGGGAAAAGGTAAACATTTTAGGACTGGAATGAACTAGTATAAACTATCAAGAACAGATAGGGCATATAAATAACAGGGTTAGAGAATTATTAGATTGATGATAGATAGATGATTGATAGATAGATAGAAGCTTCTTGTTAATTTTGAATCTTTTTTTTACATTTATTGTAAGCCAGAAAATAAGCATAGTTAGTTAGTTGCAAGGAAGGTCACAAAATAATTTAGGTGGTTGATTTTTAAAAATATGTTTGTAAATTTTTTATTATTCAAGTGCTTTTCCATTTAGAAGACAAAGATGATACCACTTCATTTATTTCTGTTCTCATTGTGCATTCTCAGTGCACATGAGCCAAACAGATCAAGTCAGACACGCACAGCATGACAGTCTCTCTGACTCCCTCCTTTGTCCTGTCAAATAAATGATGGTCAGGAGTTGGATGTTCACTCTTTCAGTCTTCTCTGTGGGTTTCATGCATATGTGTACATATCTGCACATATCTTGTTTAGATAAATAAGATCATAATTTATCTGTTGTGCTTCAGCCTGTTCTTCACTCAATATGCCATGAGCTCGTTTTAAGCACGTCAACTTTTTTCTCTTTTTTTTTTACTGACAACATAGAATTTCATAGCATGGTTATATCATATTTCAGTTTTCTATTGTACTACATTTATTTCCATGGTTTCACTGTTATAAAAGTGTTACAATGAATATCCTTGTATATTACTTTTTAAAAAGTGAGAGTGTTTCTCTAGAATAGCTTCCCAGAAATGGAATTGTTGAGTCAAATAGTAAGCCTTTTTAAAGTGTTATAGGTTTTACTAAATTGCCTTCCAAAAAGCTTATTTATCTTTTCATTAAATGTATAATCATGTCCATTTTCTCACATCCTTGAAAGTTCTTGATATTATAAACATTTTTGTTTTATCTTTCTAACTGTGTGAGTGAACATTTACATTTCATATTGTTCTAATATTTATTTACTTATATGGGCAATTGTGTTGTCTATTTATTTACTAATTATGTTTATTTCTGAATTGCCTGTTCTATTTTTTGTACATTTTTCTTTAGGGTTGTTTGTTTTTTATTTAGTGAATTGTTGAAGCTTTTTACGTATTTTGGATATTAAATATATAGCAAATATTTTCTTCCAGTCTGTTGCTTTTTTTTGAACTTTATTTCTGAAAACTGTTTTAGCATATAACAATATTGCTAGCACTTAAAATTTCAAGAAAGCAGCTAGCTAACTGCTGGTTCAGTTCACACATTGATTTATTTAATTAATTTTCATTTTACTTATTTGTTCAGTTCCATATTAATTATTATTTAAATAATTTTTAAACATAAGCTTGACTTATATTTTATTCTGAGTTGACAAAAAGTACCTTTAATTTTATTCTCTTTGTTTTAAATGTTTCCCTCCCTATTAGAATGTGATTTCACATTATCACTTTCACCTTTTAAATTATGTCTTTTTTTTTTTTTTTTTTTTAAGAGATAGGGTCTCACTCCTACCAAGGCTGGAGTGCAGTGGTGCCATCACAGCTCACTTTAACCTCAAACTCCTGGGCTCAAGCAATCTTCCCACCTCAGCCTCCAGAGTAGCTAGGACTACAAACACACACTACCATGCTGGCTAATTTTTGTATTTTTAGTAGAGATGAGGTCTCACTACATTGCCCAGACAGTTCTCAAACTCCTGGCCTCAAGTGATCCTCACACCTCAGCCTCCCAAAGTGCTCAAATTATAGGCATAAGCCGCTGTGCTTGCCCAAAATTGTGTCTAATTTTTATCTTCATATATTCGGAGGAAATTACATCTATTTTTGGCATGTATAAAGGTACCCAAATATGAAAAGTTTACTTTAGCACCTGTGGCACACAGACCCTAAAGTGACCCCAATGAACCCTGCTTTTTGGTGTCCACACTCTCGTATAATGCCTCCCTTTCAGTGTGGGCAGGACCTATAACTTATTTCTAACTATCAGGACACAGCAGTGGTGATGAGCTGTCACTCCCATGATTACATCACATTATATAAGGCTCCAACTTGCTAGCTCTCATTCTCATGCTACTCATGAAGAAATAAGGTGCCCTGTTGTGTGTTGCCCATGTGGCAAGGAACAGTGGGTGGCTTCTACAACCTGAGGGTCTCAGTCCTGCAACCATGAGGGGATGAAATTTGCCAACAATCTAAAGGAGCTTGGAAGCAGATTTTTCCTCAGTCGGGTCTTCAGATAGGAATGCAGCCTAGCCAGTACCTTGATTGTAGCTTTGTGAAACTCTTAACAGAGGATCCGATAAGCTATGCACAGAACCCTGAACCACAGATACTTTAAGGTAGTAAATGTGTGTTGTCTTAGCTGCTAAATCTGTAGTAGTTTGTTACACAGCAATAGATAACTAATATAGCACCCCCATTTGAAATATACATAGACATCATTAGGAACAAAAATAGTAAGAACTAGAGATTGAATTATTCATTATTTGGCATTGTAAATAATCATATTAGAAATATGTGCTATGGAGTAATACGTATAATACTATATGATAGAGAAAATGCTTATGTTTTTCTAGCTCTTAAAATGTAGTTTCAAGGTTTTGCTGTTATATTATTAATGTGATAGAGTAAATCATTAGAAACTGGGATAAGCTGTTAGATCAAGCTTTAAAACTCATGGAACTATATTGCATAAAACACCTAACATAATTAATTATGAGTCTGATTATTGGTATTTTACCTGTGTAGACACTGAAACAAATACAGTGTCTACTCTAGAGCTTTCATTTTACTTTCTTTCTTTCTCTCTTTTTTTTTTTTTTTTTTTTGTTTTTGTTTTGTGAGACTAAGTCTCACTCTGTTGCCCAAGCTGGAGTACAGTAGCATGATCTCGGCTAACTGCAACCTCTGCCTCCCAGGTTCCAGTGATCCTCCTGTCTCAGCCTCCCGAGTAGCTGGGACTACAGCCACCTACCACCATGCCCAGCTAATTTTTGTATTTTTAGTAGGTGTTTAACCATATTGGCCAGGCTAGTCTCGAACTCCTGACCTTGTGATCCGCCTGCCTCAGCCTCCCAAAATACTCTAGAGCTTTCAAACGCACAGTTACTTATATGTTTCATAAATGAAGATCTAAGTGACTTTAAAAAGTGAGAAAACAAAACCTTTTGTTCAGGAGGAATTTCTGAGTTTTCCATCACCATCCCTTCTGTGCTTTCCCTCCACCTTGTTCTTGGAGTGGTCACTTCTGTGATTGTCTTTTCTTTCACATTGTCCTTCTTTTTTTCTTCACTTTTCCTTTGGCTCATCATTTATATAATCCATACATTGAGGTACTGCTTTTTAAAAAGGATATTGATTTTAAGGATTCAGCTTTAAAAAAAAAAGGAATATCAAATAATTATTTGGTCAGACTCAGTAGTTTTTCAGATTTAGCATGGAAAAAAGTTTGATTGCTAAACTGCTCAAAGATAAATGACTTTATTTCCTTCATGCTGTGCACACTCCTCTGAGACATGTGTTCTGGTTCCTGGCTGTGTCCCTTTACAGTTGCTTGAGTATAGTGCATGTTTATTTCAAGCTTAATAATCATTGCCTTTTCCCAGACTTCATTCTTGTCAGTTTTGATGTGAGGCTTCTTTTCTATAGAAAGGTCTAACCAGTGACTTCCTTACCACTTGACATCTTGGTCCTCACTGTTTCCAGCTTTACCCGTGTTTGCAGGTATCTGAATAAATTTCCAGCTCATTTTCCAAACTTCACACAGGACTTTTCACTTTTTACTTTGCTTCTTATTTCTGCACCTGTCTTATCTTCTGTTATTAGAAGGTAGAATCCCATAATACTAAGGACTGTGCTTTGCAAATAATAGGCTCTGGATAGATGACTAAGCGAATGAAAAATTGTAAGAATTTTTAAAGCATAGTTGATATGCTTTAATATGGATTTTGGATTTCAGAAATTGGTGGAATTATAAGGAAAAAAATGGGGAGGGTGACTTAGAATTGCCAGTTTTAAATTTTGCTAAGTAAGTTTAGACAATCATTTACTATCATCATTGTTTCATAAAATGCAGTGCAAAACAAAAATAGGGTTTATAAATGAAGTTCAACATGCACAAACAAAATTCAGAGGACATAATGTCAGGATAAAAGATTGATCCTTTCTTGATAGATCAACTTTAAAATGACTAGTGTATCTTGTTATCCTCTTTTCTCATTTTGCAGCAGACAGCTAAAAATTGTCGTATTGTGCTAGCAGAGTCTGTATGTTTTAAAAATCACTGAGCTAGTTTAACTCTCCACTTGATACAGTTATCCTCTTTAAACCACCATGGATTAGATCTGCTTGTTGCATAACCAACTGTTGGAAAGCTTCCTGTCTCTTGCATGTGACTAGCAGTGAGCGGGAAAGAGAACCAGGTGGACAGATTCATGTAGCCATCTTCACTATTTGATACAGAGCTGTTCCATCACCACAGAGAAACCTGCTGAGGTACCTCTTTACATTGTAATTTTAAATAATTTATTTTATTTGAACAGAGTGATCATAAGTGATGGATGGGATTTTCTGAGAGTTGGAAGGCAGGCTTTAAGCCACAGAGAGCCACTGTAACATGTGAAGATTCTGGTGATGATGCTGACTGTCTGGCTACCTAAGAGAAAGAAAGCTTTACCAATCTATCTCTCAAGCCTACAGTCCATCTCCCATCACCTGCCCCCCTTTTAATACCCTTTCCCCAGCTTTTTTATCCAATAAATCTTTATTGGGCACTATTATGGCCCTATAAACTTAGAGGCTAGGAAAGAAAAGATGGGAGATGATGTCCCTGCCATCCATGATTTTCAATTGAGTAACAAGACAGACACCTACATAATGAACCACAAGCAGGAAAAGGGATGCAATGCCACAGAAGCATAGAGAAAGCAACTGATTCTGACAGGACAGTTTTTTTTAACTGCATTTTAGGTTTGGGGGTACATGTGAAGAACATGCAAGATTGTTGCATAGGTACACACATGGCAGTGTGATGTGCTGCCTTCCTCCCCATCACCTATATCTGGCATTTCTCCCCATGGTATCTCTCCCCAACTCCCCACCCCCCGCTGTCCTTCCGCTATTTCCCCCTGACAGACCCCAGTGTCTGATGCTCCCCTCCCTGTGTCCATGTGTTCTCATTGTTCAACACCCACCTATGAGTGAGAACATGTGGTGTTTGATTTTCTGTTCTTGTATCAGTTTGCTGAGAATGATGGTTTCCAGGTTCATCCATGTCCCTACAAAGGACACGAACTCATTGTTTTTTATGGCTGTGTAGTATTCCATGGTGTATATGTGCCACATTTTCCGTGTGCAGTCTATCATTGATGGGCATTTGGGTTGATTCCAAGTCTTTGCTATTGTAAACAGTGCTGCAGTGAACGTTCAAGTGCATGTGTGACAGGACAATTTTTACACGTTAAGTGACGTCTGAACTGGTCCTTGAAAGAAAAGGGAGAATCAGGAGAAAGGGTGTTTAAGCAGTGGAAGCCAAGCTAGTCCTTGAAAGAAAAGGGAAAATCAGGAGAAAGGGCATTTAAGCAGCGGAAGCAAAGTCTGTAAACACCTGGAGTCAGGAGCGCCCCGGCAAGCATGGCCAGTGGTCTCCCACGTTAGAACAGAGGGTTACGGGAGGGAGTGTGGCTGCAGAGATAGGTGGGGGCTGGATCACAAAGGGCATCAAACGCCTTGCTAAGGAGTTGGGGCTAAGCAGTTGGAGACCATCAAAAGATTTTAAGTAGGAATGTGATATAATCACCATTTTCCCCCTAAAAATAAAGGCCATTCTGGAGTTAGTGTGGAGAATGGATTAGAAGGGTAAAAGACTGGAAACTGGAAGATCACTTTAGAGTCTGGCTTTCACAATAGCCTCTTCCCTCTAGGAAATAAACTCATCTACCTCCTGGTGAGGTTCAAATTAGGAATAAACGGGTGAGCTCTTTTTTTTTTCTTATGAAAAACTAAAGATGAAAGTGGAGATGCCTCACTACAACTAGTGCCTTAATTGCATTTTCTTGTGGAAAGGACAGTTCTAAAATCTGCAAGTAACTTAAATTTGATTTTTTTTTGTCGGATAACTTTTGCTGGGACTTCTTATAGTCAAGCATCTTCATGGGGACTTAGGGGAAAATACTCAAATACTATGTGAGACTCTAATAAAATTATTATTTTTTGCAGTAAAAATAGCACTTCACTAAAGTGCTGAATGATTATTTTTAAGCAGCAGAAAAAAATGTAGAAGGAATCCTTCAGTTTCAGCTGGAAAGCCTAACTGTTGTTGCTTTTCTACTACTTGACAGCATTGAGTTTTCCTGCATTTATTTGCCTCTACCTCTCCGGCTGAGCCACAGTAAAAAGCACCTACCTCAAATACCTAGCACTAATGGCTTAATTTGACAATTTGTAGATGGTATTCTTTTATTACCCTTTAGGACCTTAATAATTAGTTTTTCTTTAGTGCAGTATTAAAGCATTAGAGGTCATAAATTCCACAGTCACCTGTATCCATTTATTGCTAATTTATTATAGAACATATCATAAAACTTTCCTTGACATATAGGCTTCTTCATAACTATAAATCTTTTTTCAACTGTTTAGATAACTTATACTTAAGTTCAAGAAGAGACCTTTTGGAGCAAATATTTAAAACATCTATTTATTACACATTAATGGTACAGGGTGGATAACCATGTGAAGTATTCATTTACATTCAGCGTATTTATCACTTCAAACTCTTATAAAGATAAATTTGTTTTCAAAAGGGGAAATGTTAAATGTCAAGTAGCTGTTTTCCTAAGTGCTTTAAAATGTCCAGCTGAATAAAGCCATCTTTCTAGTTAGGATAGGACACCAAAAAAGTTTCCAATAAGATTAAATTTGTCACTAGTAACCTCAGTTAAGTTTAAAAACTTTGCAAACTTGATAGTTGTCTCCTCAGATGGCAGATATATCATCTTAGTTGATAGAGAGGTTGTTTCCTCTGTTTCAATTATGGAGAGAACACATTGCAAAAAACTCACAATTCCTGAATACATGTACCTTACTGCTTAAACTTCTGTATGGATGCATTTTTGTGGCACACATATATTCAAAAAGGGAGAGGAGAAAATCAAATTTCTGGAAAACCCATTTGTTGAATATGTAATTTGCTGAAAATCAAATGGCTTCCATTAATGTTGTCTAATGTGATCAGTAACCATGATGCATAAGATAGTTGTAACACTCTTAGGGACTTTTTTCTCAAAGCTTTCATTTAGCTTTAGTTTTCTGCAGCCCAGTGGTTAGCCAAGCTAGATTATCACAGGTTTTATCATACTCTGACTTTGGGAAATCAAAAATTTTAAGAATATGTTTTCTTATCTTTTTTTTTGTTTTTTTGGGTTTTTTTGAGATAAAGTCTCACTCTATTGCCCAGGCTGTAGTGCAGTGGTGCAATCTCAGCTCACTGCAATCTCTGCCTCCTGGGTTCAAGCAATTCTCTGCCTCAGCCTTCTGAGTATCTGAGATTACAGGTGCCCACCACCACACGCCTGACTAATTTTTGTATTTTTAGTAGAGACAGGGTTTCACCATCTTAGCCAGGCTGGTCTTGAACTCCTGACCTCATGATCCACCTGCCTTGGCTTCCCAGAGTGCTGGAATTACAGGTGTGAGCCACTGCACCTGGCCTAAAAGTGTATGTTTTCAACTACAAATGTAATTGTATTGAATGTCTTATGATTTATAAACAATGGGATGGGTTTTTTTTCTAACATATTTTTAGTCCAGCCTTCTACACTTTTCTTAATTTACCAATTAATCAACCCAATACAATATGAACATTTTGTACACATTTTATACATTTGAGAAGTGTTCAATGTCTCAAATATTAAATGCAAATGAACTTAACACTTAACTAAACTGACAAGTCCATTACAAATAGCTAGAGTGAAAAGAATACAGCAAAATGAAAGGTAAACTAAAACCAACACTTTGATAAACTATTGAACAGTTCAGCCACACAATTTGCTGAAATCTTGCTTTCTAACAGGGGCTCTGTCCTCTTGATAGCATGGTGTACATGGAACAGTGAAGTGAAGATTCTGAGAAGGGATTACCATACGTACTATAAATAGAATTTCAAATTTGAAATACATTAGCCATAAATAAAGAATTATGCAAGAAAAATGGTTGCAAATCCCTGAGGAATGCAATAAGATGAATAAAGACACAAACGTAAAATCACTAGAAAGATACAGGAGCTACTATATTGCAAATTAAATTTTGGCCTTTAACTGATTAAAAACAGTAAGTTGAAGTTGCTGTGCCACTTGGGAAATTGGCAAAATAGTCTTAAAAAGTGCTGAAGAGTCTGTTGAAGTAGAAAATGGCATCAAAATCATGTTGAAAAATTGATTACTGTATTAGTCTGCTTAGGATGCCGTAAGAGAATACCACAGACTGGGGGGATCAAACAACAGTTTATTTTCTGATAGTTCCTGTAGGCTGGAAATCCAAGTTCAAGGTGCCAGCAGGGGTAGTTCCCCGTGATGCCTCCCATGCAGGCTTGTGAATGGTCCTCTCTGTGTGACCATTTCTGGTGCATCTTCATCTTCTTGTGAGGACACCAGTTCTCGTAGATTAGAGCCCCATCCTTTTGAGCTCATTGAACCTTAATTACCTTCTTAAAGGCCCTATCTTCAAATATAGTCACCTTGGGGATTAGAGCTTCAACATATGAATTTGGAAGGGGACACAGTTCAGTTTATAACAGTATGAACTACAAAATTCCTATGTAAAAAAGTCATAAATCCTGCAGTTACCTGTATCTATGTATTGATTTATTATGAATTGCTGAAAATTTTGGTTCCTTTTTTGTATATTAAATATATTCATAAGACTGAACAGTTTTATGATCACTAGCTTTTGACAAACTTAACTCTCCTACTAAGCTATAAAAAACATCTCTGATAAATCACCATCCCTGTGATTAAACTTTATGCTAGGCAAAATCATTAAATTTCAAGTAATTTTAGTAAATTTTATAAATTTGGCAAATTGGTGATTCAGAGACCTTTTATTATTTATAAATTACTCAGCCATAGAAAAACATGCTAGGAATAGTCATAGTCTCACCAGTATCACAATTGGCAGTAGAATGGTCTTGTATATGGCGATGACAAGCTAGAAGAGGTCTCCAGAATTCTTTGGGTACTATTTTAAATATTCCTAAGGGCTGGATGGTCCTAAGAGTATGAAAGAATACAAGATTTCATCAGGTCAGATAGAAAACACATTTGCAAATCTAAGGCCTTCATTAGAGCCAAAGGTCTTTAGAATTTGACACATTCTAAAAGTCAAAACAACGCAAATTCAAGCAAGGGTTCAAACTGGGTAAGAGTTACAAATCTCTATGAGTAGTCAAAGAACTAAGCAATGTAAACTCTGAGACCAACCACTTTCACTTTTTAAAAAAATAGCCTTTTTGATATATATTTCTCTTACCATATAATTCATCCATTTGAAATGTACAATTTAGTGATAGTTAGTATATTTACAGATATGTGCAACCATCACCACAGTCAGTTTTAGAACATTTTCACCTCAAAAAGAAATTCTGTACCCTACAGCTACCAGCCCCCTATATCTGCATCTTTCTCCCCACAGCCCTAAGACACCACTAATCTACTTTCTGTCGCTCTAAACTTTCCTGCTCCAGACCTTCAAATGAATGAAGTCATGTAATATGTGGTCTTTTGTAACTAACTTCTTTCACTAAGCGCATTTTCAAGGTTCATCTATGTTGTAGCACATATCAATACTTCATTTTTCTTCTAGGTTCTTTTAAGATTTATTTATCTTTGATTTTCTGCAGTTTCAATATGATATGCCTATTTGTATTCTTTTTGGCATGTGCTCTACCTGGTGTGCTTGGAACTCCCTGGATCTGTGGTTTGGTGTCTGACATTAATTCAAGGAAATTCACAGGTATTATTGCTTCAAATATTTCTTCAGTTCCTTTCTTTCTTCTCCTTCTTCAATTCCCATTATGCACACGTTTCACTGATAGTTTTCCTACCATCCTTTGATAATTTATTCCATTTTTTTCTGTCTTCTTTCCCTTTGCTCTTCAATGTTGGAAATTTCTATTGACACGTACTCAAGCTCAGAGACTCTTTGCTTAGCCATGTCCCCCCTACTAATGAGCTTATCAAAAACATTCTTCACTTCTGTTACAATGTTTTGATCTCTATGATTTCTTTTTGATTCCTTCCTAGAAGTTCCATCTCTCTGATTGTATTATCCATATGTTCTTGCATATTGTTTACTTTTTCCACTAGAGCCCTTAGCATATTAATCATAATTGTCTTAAATGTCCAGGCTGACAATTCTAACATTCTTGCCATGTTTGAGTCTGGTTTGATGTTCGCTCTATTTCTTCAAACTATGTTTTGGATTTCTGGATTTTTTTTTTTTTTTTTTTGCCTTTTAGTATGCCTTGCAATTTTTTGTTGAAAGACAAAGATAATGTACTGGGTACAAGGAACTGCAGCAAATAGGCCTTTGGCAATGTGAAGTTAATATGTGGAGGGGAGAGAAAGCGTTCTATGGTACCATGTATGATTCAACTCTAGTCTTTTAGTGAGCTTGGGTCCTTGGGCTGTGAACTTCACAAATGCTTCCCAGTAACCCTGCCAAACTTCCCTCGCCGTAGGTGCCATAGAGCAGGCTGGAGCGAGGCATTTCTCTACACCTAGGTTGGTTAAGCTCTGGTAAAATAATTCTTTTCTTTTCAGAAGAACAGAGTGCTCTACATACTCTAAAATAGTACATTTTCTCCTCCCCCTGCCAGAAGCATGAGGGGGCTTCTTCCTCTATCTCCACTGTTAGAATCTGGGTAGAGTTCCTGGACGTAAAACCCACAGAAGTGTGAGGCACCCCCTTAAAACTAGGCCCCCCAGAATGTGTAACTGACATACTTGTCCACACTGAACTCCAGCAATTCATCAATTGCAGTTCAGGTTTTCCTGTCTTGATACCAATTTCTGCACAGGTTTCTGCTCATGAATTTCTGCTCCAGTAAGTCATGGTTCCCTATATCTGCCTGTCTCTCTCTCTCTAATTTTGGGGGCAACAGTTAGCCCTGTGACTTCATTTCTCTAACAGAGTTGTTGATCTTCAGTTTGTTGAACTTTTTACTTGTTAGGATGATGTGATGACTTCCAAGCTTCTTATGCACCAGACCGGAAACCAGAAAGTTTGTTCATGAGTTTTTAGAGCAAAATAATATTCCATTGTATGACTGTGCCACATATTGTTTATCCATGTGCCTATTGACAAGCAATTGAGTTGTTTCTATCTTTTGAATATGCTGAATAATACTGTTATTCATGTACAAGTTTCTACATGGACATATGTTTTTGTTTCTCTTGGATATATACCTAGTAGTGGAACTGCTAGGTCATATGATGACTTTAGAGCTAATCATTTAAGAAATTACTGAACCAATTTCTACATATCCTCATCAGTACTTGTTGTGACCAAACTTTTTGATTCTTAATGTAATTTTTAAAAGTATTATAATTGTGATAAACTACATGCCACATAAGTTTTACCATATTAACCTTTTTTTTTTTTTGAGATGGAGTCTCACTTTGTCACCCAGGCTGGAGTGCAGTGGCACCATCTCAGCTCACTGCAACCTCCACCTCCTGGGTTCAAGAGCTTCTCTTGCCTCAGCAGTCTGAGGAGCTGGGATTACAGTTGTATGCCACCATACCTGGCTAATTTTTTTATTTTTAGTAGAAACGAGGTTTTACCATATTGGCCAGGCTGGTCTTGAATTCCTCACTTCAGGTGATCTGCCTGCCTCGGCCTCACAAAGTGCTGGAATTACAGGCATGAGCCACTGCGCCTGGTCCATATTAACCATTTTTATGTGTAGTGTTCAGTAGTGTTAAGTACACTCACACTATTGTATAGCCATTCTTCAGAACTCTTCATCTTACAACTCTAAAACTCTGTACCCATTAAAAAAGCAAAACAAAACAAAAACACTCCACATTCCTCTGCATCCCCAGCCCCTGGCAACCACCATTTTACTTTCTGGCTCTATGAATTTGACTACTCTAGGTATTCCACATTAGTAGACTCATGCAGTATTTGTCTTTTTTGTGAATGACTTATTTCATGTAGCATAATATCTTATTATGTCTTATTATGTGAATAACTTACTTCACTTAGCATAAAGTTCATCTATGTTGTAGTATGTGTCAGAATTTCCTTCCTTTTTAAGGCCATTGTATGTATATCCTACATTTTGCTTATCCATTCATCCATCCATGGACACATAAGTTGCTTCTACCTTTTGGCTATTGTGAACAATGTTGCTGTGAATATGGCTGTACAAATATCTCTTGAAGATTTGTCTTGAAGATTCTTCTTTCTTCCTTCTTCTTTCTTTCTTTTTCTTCTTCTTCTTCTTCTTCTTCTTCTTCTTCTTCCTTCTTCCTTCTTCCTTCTTCCTTCTTCCTTCTTCCTTCTTCTTCTTCTTCTTCTTCTCCTTATTCTTCTTCTTTCTTTTTTCTTCTTCTTCTTTCTTCTTTTCTTCAGAGACAGGGTCTCTCTCTGTTTCCCAGGTTGGGGTGCAGGGGTGCAATCCTAGCACACTGCAGCCTCAAACTCTTCGGTTCAAGTGACCCCCACCTCAGCCTCCTGAGTAACTAGGACTTCAGGCATGTGACACCACACCCAGCTAATTCCATTCTTTTGGGTATATACCCAGAAGTGGAATTACTGGATCATATCATAATTATATTTTCTGAGGTACTGCTGTCCTGTTTTTCATAGCAGTTGCATTGTTTTGCATTTCCACCAACAGTTCATAAAGGTTCCAGTTTCTCTACATTCTTGCCAACATTTATTTTCTGTTTTTTTAATAGTAGCCCTTCTAATAGGTATGAAGCGATATCTCATTGTGGTTTTGACTCACGTTTCCCTAATGATTAGTGATGTTGAGCTCACATTCATATTTTGAAGGCCATGACATTTCAACCATGAAACAAAGTTCAGTGAAACTCAGGATCTTTAACAATAATCTAGTCGCTATGTAGGCCAATATCTCTATGCACATGTGACCTAAATGACATGGCATAGTAACAGGTTTCCTTTAATGGGTAAGAATCTTTTAGCTCTGGGAAGATTTAGAATTAAGTATAGGAAGGATTGCAGTAATTAAAATGGAAGTAATAATATTTGGATGTTAAGAAGAAAGCTGTTCATATTTCTTATTTTACTAATTTGTCTTATTGGAATGACAGTCTTACAACTTCAGTTGAAAATTTGTAATTGTGTGATTTTGACTTAGGGTGACCAATTTTTCCTGATTTGCTCAGAATTGTCTTCACTTTAAAATAGAAAAGCTCTGTATCCCAGACACCTGCTCAGTTAGGAATGGTTGGTCATTGTATTTAGACTTAAGATTTTAAATTGAAATTTTAGTAAAGTCATATACAATATTGGACCATTTAAGAGAACTTCATTGTCTTTAAGTTTAATGTACAAGATGTAAAACAGTCTCTTAAGTATCTGGTGCAGTGTCTATAATTCAGATAATTGAAGTACTTAAAAATAAAGATAGAATATTAAATTAATAAACAAAGTTTAAATATTTGAAAGTGTTTAATTAATGAGACCAAACATTATTCAAAGCCCACTTAAAAATAATTATTAACATTTGCTATACTTACAGACTAAAGAGATTTGTGAGCTGAATTTAATGACTATTTATCTGGAAGACAAAAATCCCATTTCATTCTGTGCTGCCACAACTCAACCTTAAGGTTAAGGTTTTCCTTAGTTAAACAACATTTTTTTAAGCAAAAAACAAATTGAGAAACAGCCTTTTGGGAATACTAAGCTACTCTAAAGGACACCAAAAATTGACATCAACTACACTTCATGATATTCAGGAATAGTTCCATTTAGGGAGTTTCAAAAGGACTCAGATTTTCCTAGTAACATGGGGTACGTTAACAGTTGTCAAGCAAATCAATAGAACACATTAATTATTGTAACTATACATATATTTGAAATGAAAACATCATTTTTGAGAGTTTGAAGATCAATTTAAACTGCCTTTTGTTGTTTTGAGGAGACAGCTCACTTTAGTTGTGAAGAAAGCAACATTTATTGACATTTTCAGCTAAAAACTGGATTCAGTATTTTCCTTTTCTTAATGGAGCACTGCCTCTGTAATGTAGCTAAAGATTAAACAGGATTGATGACCATTTTAATAATTTGTGAATATCACAACATTTAGATATTCTAAATTGCTTATACTTAACTAGGCTTAAAAGGAATGACCTCTTAAGATTTGCAATGATTTTTTTTTTTTGCTTTATTTCTCTGACAAAAACTATTTTTGGAAATATGATTTATCCTGCAAGCTTTACCAAAGTGGTAATTTCAGTAGAATGTCTAAGAAAACATGATATCCAAGGAACCACCAAGCTATATTCAACAATATTTCAGGCACTCAGATTCATCCATGTTTTTTCCAGGCTGTGAAAGGCCTATTATCCCACTTGGGGAAAGCTAGTCTTAAAACTTATTTAAATGAGTATCACCACCAGTGACAGTTGCTTCCTAGATACTCCACTTTGTTATGTGCTTATCTCTGGAGTATGTTCTGTCTCAAACATGGCTCACGGCTACTGGTCTATTTAGATTGAAAGCAAGAGAAAGGCAGCATGTGTCTTCCACTGTAATCTGTGACACCACAAGCAGTGTCCCTGGTAGGGATGTACAGAGTAGCTCTGAAGAACTCACAGATTATAACAAACTGCTGATCTGTTACCCCAGAGGAGATTAAGTGTTGATCTGCAAGACAAAATTCTGATCTTATTTTGTTACCAAAATCCAACCTTAAGAATTAAATACTTCTGGGGGAAAAAGTATAACATTTCAAAAGACAATTTATTATAATAGATATGCTATTACATTAAAGACAATTGTAGCCTTCTAATTTATTCTTAGTTTAAATGTATCATGGCTGAAAGAAAAAAGCTAGGTTAATAATGTGAATACATTTTTATAAACATGAATCTGAAATGATTTTGAAAACCCTGTTACACAGGTTATTTTAAAGGTTAGATTTTCCAAAAGGTTAATATTTATTTTTAACCAGAATGATTTCCTAAATTATAATTTTAAAATGTTAATAATTGCCAGTGGTTTCAAATAGACTTCCTTTTATCAGGGAGCTGGGATCTTTTGGTTCACGAGACCTCCTTGATCTTAGGCTGTATAAATTGTTTAGTTTTATTTGGTGCCGTAGGGACTCCTTCAAACTTATCAGAAGCCTCAGTTTAATACAGAAAAAGAGAGGCTCAGACATGTCAATATAATACGGTTAATGTTTTCCACGTTTATGATTTCAGGGTCAAAGCCAAACCTCTTATTGTATTAATAATAGCAAAGAAAAAATCGCCTTTGTAGTTGTGAATTCATGGTTTTAAAGAATAATTTCCCTATGTTTTTATTAATTCAAGCCATCCATTGAACTACTCAAGGATTCCATTATGTATTTGAATGATGTATCTCATATTGGACCTTTAACTTTGGAAGACTATGAGAATGGATATGCGTGTGATTCTTTACAGTCATCAACATAGGATATTTCCTTTGTTCAAAAGTTATGTTAATTAATGGCATTAAAAGTTATATTTAGTAAAATAAACTTTAGAGCTTAGTAGTAAGATAATTAAAAGCCAGTTTTCCTCTACTCATTGTTTAAAAGAGCATGGTTTACAAGAGAGTTCACATGCTATGCATTATAAAGCATGGCCTTATATTCTGGATTCTGTTACTGTCTGATTTGTAGACCCAGCAATAATCAGAATTTTAATAGAAAATTCCAAAGAAAACCCAAGCAGCCTCAGCTTACCAAGCCCTTTCCTTTTGAGAGTGTATTGAATCCATGTTCCATTCAGCACCGATTAGTGGTAAAACTAAACCAAAGCTGTTGGTGTATTGCAAAAGACCTTTGCTTGACCAAAGCTTTTGTTTAAGACAAAGCTGCCATTGATGTCCACCCCAGGTGACTGGGGGTGAGAATGGAGTGACTTGGCAGCTTCTTTTTCTACCTATGTGTCTTGCTCTTCTGTCATTCCCACCTGACACCTTTTCCCACCTTAAACTTGATATTGGTGGATGGGAGCAGGAATTCACAGTGCAGCTAAAATAAAGATGCTTGGAGCTCCGTCTTCTGTATGGCAGACCTGGATTGTGTGCCTCTCAGAGGGGCAAGCTTGTCTTTCCTACTCCCCTAAGAAATATACCCTTACCTAGCCAAACCCATTTCCCCTTCTTGAGAGCCTATGCAGGCATGCACAACACAGCAGTATTCTATGTTAGACTTCTCACTGGAGTTCACTCAGGGCCTGCTGGTGGCTGTGAGAAAAATTGCAGCTAGAATGGTTTGTGAAAGAATGATAAAGCCTAGGTTTCAATTACTTTGGAGAATGGAACATTTCTTTGCATTCTTTCCTCATGAACTTCATGGTATCATTTGTCATGCTGTTTTGCCAGCTACACACTTTTTTACATAGTTTTGTTTGGTTTGCAACTCATGAATATCAATCAAATAAGTTGTTTCATTTTTAAGAAATGGCAAAGAGTATCTTGCGTCTTCTGGTTTCATAGGTAAGTTATATGGCATGTGGAAGCTGAGAATTCAAACTCAACTTAGGCTAACTCTTTCCTAAAATTAGGTGAACATTTCTAATTATAACTCATTGCCCTATTTACAAGGTCAGACATTTTGACTTGTAAGGAACCAGAGAAAATTGTGCTTCTGTGTTTGCCAAATTATGTTCTAGAGATATTGATTGGTACTTTGTGATCAAAAAATTTTGGGAACAGTGGGTTAAAGAGAGCTGAAGATGTTTCTTTGCTGATTTTTAGAGGCATTATACCAAAGTGGTTAGGAGTGTGGACTCCGAAGACCCCGCTGTGATTTAACTTTTGACTCCACCACTGACTAAATGTGTGATCTTGGGCAAGTCACTTAAAATCTCTGCACCTCAATTTCCTCATCTGCAAAATGGAGCTAGATGGGGGGCATATGTCTCAGGGTAGTTGTGAGAATTACTTACATTGATATATATATAGCATTGATAGCCCTTAGAATAGATCCTAACACAAGATAAGCACCATGAATGCCCTGTATTAGCTATTATTGCTATAATTCTCAAGTTTCTAAAGGGGAGATAAAGTAGTCAGCCTTTCCCAATCATTTATTTGTTCATTCATCTGTCCTTCTATCCATCCATTCATCCATCTATCCATCCATCCATCCCATCTTTCTATTCTCTTCTGCCCTGTATAAACAGCCTGGAGAGAGAGACAAAGACAGAGACAGAGACAGAGACAGAGACAGAGAGAGAGAGAGAGTTTGAGAGGTAACTAAAAATTGCATCCTCATTTGTGTTATCTATTATTGCTGCCTGCTTTAATTGGTATTTGCTTATTCAGTTTTTCTTATTTTAAAGAATGGATCAGAACACAATTTGAAGGCTTTCCCATAGAAAGACTGAAATATTACATTATTTATCAATCAATTCCTGCAGGCTTCCCCTCAGTCCTCTCTCTCACTGAAGAATGGACATTTCACGAACAGAAATCACAACTATATTAATTTCCCTTATTTATTAACCAAATTTTGTTTGAGTGTCTGCTGTGTGCCAGGGACTGTTCTGGGCACTGGGGACACAGCAATGAGTGAAATAGACAAATATACCAGATTTCATGTAACTTAGATTCTGTTGGTACCCAATAAGCATCTCCAGAAACCAATAATAAAGCCATAGTCAAGTCAGCTGCATTTCTCAAGGCTTCTGAATACATAAACAAAAAATAAATGACAAAATCAGATTTCCCAAGTGTTAGTGTATTTCAGATGATGTTTATTAATTAGTGCTTATAACACAAAATAAATAGAATAACAGAATATTTCATCTCTTTTAGAAATAATCTCAAAAGTAAAAATGTTTGAGACCCCAGCTGGGCCATAAGGGTCTCTTATAGAGCTCCCCAATGCCCTACCTACCACCTTATACTACCCCAAACTTATGCTGCATTTCTGTCTTGGTTAGAACTCAAAGACTAATCTGCCGTTTTTCAGCTAAAATAATGAATTTTTTTTCCCTCTCTTAGCCTTTGTTCAGGGTAAACTTCTTAGATATATATTTTTTATCTAGAACAGCTTTTTTTTTTTTTTTAGTTTAAGGAGCATATAAAATAGCATATCAACATTAAAACCTGACATCAAATCAGAAAAAGACATACTTGCAATTTTTTTTTTAATTTTAAAGAGATATGGAGCCATATGTGTCTCTGTCTCAGACTAGAATCAAACACTGAAATAAGACACATGCGATGCTTACAGTTTAACTCACTAATGTTTTGTTCCTGACATGCAATTTTGGTACATGATAACATTGAGTAGTAGTTTTGTTTTTAATTACAAATATAAAAATCACACGTAACCAGGCTGGTTGTTGGACTTTTAGATAATTTTAAGATACGGAAATTATGAATACACAAATATTTAGTGTGTTTGGTTAATAAACTCAGCAGTATGTAATTTTTTTAAATATTTTAACTTGTGTTTGCTTCTTTAGTTATCTGATTGACACTAAGATAAAGCATTTTATATCTTTGGGAAATGCAGGATCTCAGAATTATAAATTTTTAGAAAAAGACATACTTGCAAATTTAGAAGGGGGTTTGAAGACCCTCTCATTGGACCCACTCCTTTTACAAATGGGGAAACATAAGACCAGAGTGGGTGAAGTCAGTTGTCTTTTGATTGAATCATAATTTTTGTCATGAGCAGAATATTTTATTTAGGTCTTACATAAAGTAAGATCCTTGTATACTACTGAAACTTTCTGTATTATGCATCAAACCATCAAAGTGTCAGTGAACCTGCTAAGCAGAAAGTAATGTTAAGTTTAAAAGTATTAAGTACATTGAAAATACTTTAAAACTGCTCTCTTTTGACATGTCTTTTGAGTTGAA
Organism: Alouatta palliata; assembly: GCA_004027835.1. Classification (NCBI taxonomy): domain Eukaryota; kingdom Metazoa; phylum Chordata; class Mammalia; order Primates; family Atelidae; genus Alouatta; species Alouatta palliata. The sequence goes on from PVKV010003428.1 coordinate 98,827, forward strand.
TAGTCATTTAAAAAATAAAATCAAAACAAAAATTTCTGTTTTTTATCACATAATCATTTTCTAACTGAATTTAAAAAAACTCAGGGAATAAATGATACTCTTTTTCTTTTTATGCATTTGTACCTGGATTTCTAAATCCAGCCATAGTTTTCTATGCTCAAATTAAATGAAATGGGAGCCTGAACAGTTGCCCAGTGTGTTAGACCATTCTTGCATTGCTAGAAAGCAATACCTGAGGCTAGGCAATTTATAAAGAAAAGAGGTTTAATTGACTTATGGTTCTGCAACCTGCATCTGCAACAAGCTTGGCACCAGCATCTGCTTGGCTTCCAGGGAGGCCTCGGGGAGCTTTTACTCATGGTGGAAGATGAAGTGAGAACAAGCACATCACATGGCAAAAGCAGGAGCAAGAGAGAGACTGGGGAGGAGGCACCATACATTTAAACAACCAGATGTCATGAGAACTTACTCAGTATCATGAGGACACTACCAAGCCAGAGGGATCTGCCCACATGACCTAAACACCTCCCACCAGGCCCCACCTTCACCACAGGGGAGTACAATTCAACATGAGATTTGATGGGGACATTCAAACTATATTATTGTTTCTCTGTTTCCCCTAATCTCATGTCGTTCTCACATGGTAAAATACAATCATGCCTTTCCAACAGTCCCTCAAAGTCTTAACTCATTCTAGCATCGACTCAGTTAAAAATCTTAAGTCCCCAGTCTGAAGTCTCATCTGGAAATGAGTTCCTTCCACGTATGAGCCTGTAAAATCAAAACAAGTTATTTACTTCCAAGATAAAATGGGGGCATAGGCATTAGGTGAACATTCTCATTCCGAAAAAGAGAAATCAGTCAAAAGAAAGGGGCTACAGGCCCGATGCAATTTTGAAACCCAGCAGGGCAGTCATTTAATCTTAAAGCTCCAAAATAATACCCTTTGACTTCATGTCCCACATCCAGGGTACACTGGTACAAGAGATAGGCTCCAAGGGCTTGAACACCTCTGCCCTGCAGCTTTACAGAGTTCAGCCCCCACAAATACTCTCATAGGTTGTTGAGTGCCTGCAGCTTTTCCAAGCACAGAGGGCAAACTGCTAGTGGATCTATGATGTTGGTGTCTGGAGGATGGTGACCTCCTTCCCACAGCTCAACTAGGCAGTGCCCTGCTAGGGACTCTGTGTGGGGCTTCCAATCACACATTTCCCCTCTGCACTGCCCTAGTAGAGGTTCTCTATGAGGACTCTAACCCTGCAACAAGCTTTTGCTTGGGTGCCCAGGTTTTCTCATATATCCTCTGAAATCTAGGTGGAGGCTGCCAAGCCTCTTTTACTGTTGCACTCTGCATGCCCACAGGCTTAACATCACATGGAAGCCACCAAAGCTTATGCTTTTACCCTCTGAAACAGGAGCTTGAGCTGTATCAGGGGCTCTTTGAGCTGAGGCTGGAGCCAGAGTGGCCAGGATGTAGGGAGCATTGTCCCAAGGCTGTGCAGAGCAGTGTGAACCTGGGGGGAGGCGTGGGAGAAGAGTTGGGTAGGGGTGCAAGGGTAGTTGGGGGGAAGTGTCTCTGTGCTTGGCCATGAAACTATTCAGTCCTCCTAGGTGTGTCTGGTCCTGTCATGGGAGGGGCTGCCTCTGAGATCTCTGAAATGCCTTTGAGGCCTTTTCCCCATTGTCTTGGCTGTTGACACATGGCTACTTTTTAGTTGTGCAAATCTCCCTAAAAAGTGATTGTTCCACAGTTTCCTTGAATTCATCTCCTAAAAAAGCTTTTTCTTTCTTTGCCACATGAGCAGCTTGCAAATTTTTCAAACTTTCACGCTCTTCTTCTTGTTTAAATATAAGTTCCAACTTTCTGTCATTTCTTTGCTCCCACATCTACTTGTGTGCTGTTTTAAGCAGCCATGCCATATCTTGAATGCTTTGTTGCTTAGAAATTTCTTTGACCGGATACCCTAAATCATCACTCTGAAATTCAAACTTCTGCAGATCCCAAAGGCAGGAGCAGAATGCAACCAAGTTCTTTTCTAAGACATAACACAGGTGACCTTTGCTCCAGTTCCCAATAAGTTCCTCATTTTCCTCTGAGACCTCATCAGCCTGGACTTCACTGTCCCTATCACTATCAACATTTTGGTTACAATCATTTAATCAGTATCTAAGAAATTCCAAACTGTATTTCCTCTTTTCATCTTTTTCAAAGCCCTCCAAACTCTTCCGTACCTCTGCCTGTTACCCAGTTCCAAAGTCACATTCACATTTTCAGGTATCTTTACAGCAATGCCTCATTCCTTGGTACCAACTTTCTGTATTAGACCATTCTTGCATTGCTATAAAGAAATACTTGAGACTGGATAATGTATAAAGAATAGAGGTTTAATTGGCTCACCGTTCTTCAGGCTGTACAAGCATGGCACCACATGTGCTCGTCTTCTGCAAAGGCCTCAGGGAAGTTTTACTCAAGGAAAAAGGCAAAGCAGGAGCAGCATGTCACATGGCAAAAGCAGGAGCAAAAGAGAGAATATATGTGTGTTGGGAGGAGGGGAAGGAACTCGTTAGAACTCTCTCACTATCATGAGGACAGCACCAAGCCATGAGGGATTCATACCCATGACCCAAACACCTCCCACCAGGCCCCACCTCCAACACTGGGGATTACAATTCAATTGAGATTTGGCAGGGACATATATTCAAATTAGATCACCCGGTCATAAACTATAGTCTTAGAAATTTTTTGTTGTTAACAGGTGTATTTCCTATCATTGTTTATTGAAAACTGTGTCTCAAGTCATTATTTCAGTTACTATGTTAGAGTCTTAACTATACTTTTAGAATATAATCTCATGCCTCCAATATTGTGATGTCCTCATAAAATTAATGTGCAGTTTCATGAAGGAATGTGAAGTTAGGTAGGACCTGGGGACATAGGAATCTTTTTCTCATAGTGAAACCATGCTTTTGTAGAACTGACTGTTTATTCTCCCTGGGAGAATTTGTTGGAAAACAAAGGTCTCCGTGGAGTATTTCAAATAAGGGGTTGAAGGAGAGGAAAACATGACGGTGGGAAGGGATGCTGGAATAATTTAAAGCAGAAGGGAATAGAAAAACAGAAGAGAGTCACCAAAGAAAGGCAGCATCAGTTGCATGCACTCCTGACAAGAGGGTTTGTGCCATGTCGAAGCCTGAGCCTCTCATCTTTGTTTGTAAAATCATTCAACTTTGGGATACTTCAAACCAACGTTTCCAAAAGTGAGTGGCTTTTAGGTGGCAAGTATTTTTCTAAATATAAATATATCTTGGCTCACACCTATAATCCCAGCTACTCAGGAGGCTGAGGCAGGAGAATCACTTGAAACAGGAGGCGGAGGTTGCAGTGAGCTGAGGTCGCACCGCTGCACTCCGGCCTAGACGACAGAGCAAGACTCTGTCTCAAAAAATAAAAAAAAAAAAAAAAAGCAGGCCAGGCGCAGTGGCTCACACCTGTAATCCCAGCACTTTGGGAGGCCAAGGCAGGCGGATCACCTGAGGTCAGGAGTTCAAAACCAGCGTGTCCAACATGGTAAAACCCTATCTCTACTAAAAATTCAAAAATAAGCCGGTGTGGTGGCTCATGCCTGTAATCCTAGCTGCTTGGGAGGCTGAGGCAAGAGAATCACTTGAACCTGGGAGGCAGAGGTTGCAATGAGTTGAGATCATGCCACTGAACTCCAGCCTGGTCAACGAAGCAGAACTCCATCTCAAAAATAAAATAAAAATAAAAAAATAAATATATCTGTATGCACTTAATATATACTGTTTCGGAAAATATATATGTTATAGAAATGTAATAATCATACATATAATATGCATACATTTTATATATTCACATTTCATAATATATAATATATACATGATATATAAATACATCTTAAAAATAAAAATAAAAATATATATGTAACCAGCCCATCTATGTATGATAGTGAAAAAAATTTCCCCTTAACAAAATAAATAAATTTAGATTTTTTTTAAAAGAGTGAAATTTGCTGAGAAGGATTAAATAACTCATAAGTAGTGATCCTTCAATATGTCTAAAATCATGAAGATCATATGTGAATGGTAAGTTTAGGAAACATATCTCTAAGAAGAGCTTCTGTTTGTGGGTTTAACTTTCAGCTTTTTAAAGTTTGCTGGTGTAAGGGAGTGTCCTGAAAAGGATGAGTGTGAATTCTGGCCAGAACTGACTTTTTCAAAGTACACGTGCTCCGGCTCACCTCCCCACTGACACATTTTGACAGGTCTCTGTTCCCTCCCCTGCTTCCTCTGACTGTGCATGGTGTGGAGGCAGAGGAAACAGCTGAGAACAACTATGGTTAGGCATTCCTAGTTCATTCAGGTCCAAAGACGGGAGGGGGAACCAGCCACAACAAAGCAGCCCCCAATACAAATGTACCACACCACACACACACACACACTCACACACACAGTTTCTTTATCCACTGTATTGCAGGCCATTCAGTATAGCAGAAGAAAAAAATCTTGAGACAAAACTGTCTACCTAGAGACATTTTTGTTTACTTGATTAATTCTGTAGTTTTACACTTTTTGAGCACAATATTTTCAGTCTAGGAACAGCTGAAGGAAGCAACATCTTTTAAGAAGCGTCCTCAAAGCAAAGCAGGTTCATTTTCTCGAAGAACAAAATCCTTCTGGGCGTTTTTGTGTGTTCCGTTCAAGACTGAGATAAATCCAAGAGGAGGTTGACAGATGTGATTGTCATAGTGTACTGGGACCAAATTACTCTGGGTACCAAGAACTGAATGTTAAAATAAAATTGGAAAGGTCTTTCTTCCCATGCTGTCCCCTTCGCTGAATCTCTGAAGCATTTGTTTTGTAAAATTCTAAGTGGAAACACATTTTGGTGCCATAATTTCAAACAAACTATCTCTGTTTGAACTCTGCAGTCTTGAACACAATAGCATATCAAGTTAACAAAATTTCAGACAAACCACGTCCAAGATATAAAAATGACCCCCTCTGCCCCCCGCAAAAGTCTTAATTTTTCCCACATCTCATTTCTTTTTCCCACACTACTTTTAGGAAGCTCAGCTTTGCTGTCTCGTTGGACAGGGTTGCTGCTGTGGAGACACACACTATTGCCCAATGCCTGAGTCCATTCATAATTTAGTTTAAGTTACCTTTTTCTGGTGGAGTCATTTTGACCACATTTATCATTTTGTGAGGCACAAAGTAGGCATTAGTGAGTGGTGGAACACTCAAAGAAATAAATGATTGGATTAAAATTGGGGTGTATTAACTATCATTCACACGAGAACTGTCTTATCAACCCGTTTTTAGAACTTGCTCTGAGATAGAAAAGTGTTATTGTCCTGAGACCTGCATTTTGCCTAAACTAGTGTGTTTAAAGCAGTTAAACACTACCATATTGCTTTTTAAAGTCAATTTAAAATATTTTAAGTTCAACAATCTATTGAAAATTCAAATGTCATTATTATTATCTATTTGGATACATATGACTGTCTTTGTTTAATTAACTTGTTGAAAGTAATACCACATTGAAATAACTTGAATAATTGACCAGAATAAACAAAATGACTTGAAAGTAGCCCAGAATAATTGAAAGAAAAGCCAGAGAAGCCAGAATAATTCCTCTTCAATCAGGTACCCAAATGTTTTATTATTGTACAAATGACTTATACATATAGTAGCCTAAAAGTTTTTAAAAATACGGACATCCTTCAGGGCAAAAAGGTGCAAATTCTGTGAGGTAGAGAAGAAAACATGATTTATTCTGTTTTCCTAGCATTGCTAGTTTCCAGGTGTTCACCTTTTGATCCGGCTACAGGCAATGATTTTCTGAAGTGGTTTCTGATGGTGTCTGACATCATTTATAGTACTCTTGAACAATCTTGTAATGTGCTAAACTACACCAAATTAAGTGAGTTAATTTGGTGGTGGATTTGGTGGAGAGCTATAGAGAATCTGGGACAAGTAGGAATGAATTGAATGGTCTTAAGCATGTGGAAGTTTACAAGTTGCCAGACTGTGTCCTTTGTAATCATTCATTTACTTATTCATTCATTTAGTCAGTCACCAAATATCTATTGAAATGTCGCTCTCTGTAACATATGGCAAAATCTGTTGTGTGAGAAAGATGAGAGAGATCATGATCTTGAGTTAAAGGAGTTTATAGTGAGAAAGAGTGATGGGATAGAGAAATGAGTTGACATGAAGGCACAATCGTGTCAACATATAAAGCAATAGCATGTATATGTTCAGAGGCAGGAAAGATTCCTTCCAGCTGGAGTGATCAAGAAAATGCTCACTCATTCGTATGCCTATTGATTTATCACATATACGTAGTTAGGGACTATGGTAAACACTAAATACAAAACAGCAAAGGAGAGGGTAAGCAGGCAGTTCAAATGCATTCATCTGATCATTCAAACAATATATATTGAAGGTCTACTGCATGACAAGCTTTGTTCTAGACAATGGGGGTTGTTTGATGAATAGACGAAGCACTTTCTCTCAAGGAGCTTACATTCTAGTAGGGAAGATAATCAACAAGCAAGTAAATACATCATAATACAATTTTAGATCATTAATGCTGCAAAAAAAAAGTAAATTCATTTAGCAGCATAGATGATGAAAAAACATTTTTTCCAAATAAGTTAATGGTCATAGGTTCTGAGGGTTAGGACATGGACATATCATTTGGGGACTCATATCAACTCAGTCCACTACTGGCATAGTAAGTCCAAGAGGTCTTGTAAAAGAGCAGGAGCCACCTAAAAAGGAGGCAGAAAAAAAATTAAGACAGCGTTGTGGTCCTGGAAACCATAGCATTTCAAGGCAGAATTTGCGACCAACAGTGTCAGATGTTGTTGAGAAGTCCAGGAACATAAGAACAGTAGACTCATCACTGGGTTTGGTAATATGGTGGCCTTGACATGTGTGTTGTCACTGGCATGGTGGGGCTAAAAGGCTTAGCAACATGGATTACAGATAGAATATGCAGTCAAGTAGGAGAGAGTGCCAGAAAGGACGTCTCAGTCAAGGAGTACAGCATTCTATGAGAGCAGACAAGGGCACCCGAGATTTGGGTGGGGGAGGGAGCAAGAAAAGATTTCAGGAGAACTGACATGTGAATTGAGGCCAAGTCCCATTTTAGTCAAAAAAAAAAAAAAAAAGGAAGAGAGTTTTATAGGTATCTAGAATATAAGGAGCCACCAACAGATTTTATATAGGACAAAGATATAAACAAATTTGCATTTCAGAAACATAACTCTGGTCAATGAGTAGTGAATGAATTAGTGACTCAAGGCAAGTTGCACAGGGTATGTTGCTCCAATCCAAGTAGTACCTGGTGGCCCCTTTTACTGAGAAAGGCATGGTAAACAGGGGTAATATTAATAATATTGAGCAATCAGTGTTCTTGGGTCACTGGCCAATCAAAGTGGATGCTGGCTCCAACAACTATTGTAAATGTACTGGCACAGGACCACAGAATGTAATCTGCTTGTATACTTAGTAAGGACTGAGTAACAGGTCCTAGAGCAATTTAGAGATTATAGTGGACAAGATTTGTTTATAGATTGCCTTATTACCTAGGAGCACAGCAGGACAAGTAGGTCTGCCGACAGGAGGCGGGCAAAGTTTCAAGTTCAGTTTGGGTCAAGCTGAATTCAAGGAGTGGTTCAGGCCAGGTGCAGTGGCTCATGCCTGTAATCCCAGGACTTTGGGAGGCCAAGGCCAGCAGACCACTTGATCCTAGCATTGGCAACATGGCAAAATCCCATCTTTACAAAAAAAATTAAAAATTAGCTGGATGTCATGGCACACAACCGTAGTCCCAGCTACTTGGGAAGCTGATTTGAGAGGATCACCAGAGCCCAGGAGGTCCAGGCTGTATTGAGCCATCATCACACCACTGCACTCCAGAAGCCTGGGCAACAGAGTGAGACCCTGTCTCAAAAAAGGGAATGTTTCAGACTTATAAATACAAGTATCCACTAGGCCTTGGAGAGGGCTGGACTGGCAATATGGATTTGGGCATCATCAGCATGCAGACAGGTAATAAAACCCAGGAGAGTGAATGAGTACACCAGAGGAAAACCACAGAGTCAGGAGTAAAGAAGGCCAGGGATAAAAACACCAGCCTTTGATGCATGAGCAGAGGAAGAAGAGGCTTCGAAGAAGTAAGAAAAGGGGGGCAGAGAAAAAGGAGAACTCATTGGTAAAGATGCAAATGGAGAAAGTACGTCAGGAAGAAAGAAATGGTCAAAAGAATCTTGTGCCAAAAGAGATTTAGAAAGAGAAGGAAGGAAAGATTATTTGGGTGGAGCAGCAACAACATCATTGATGAATTTGGCAAGAGCAGTTGCATTGTGATGGTGGAGGTAGAGGTACACATCAAGGAGCTGACAGGGAGAGGGAAGAATATAGAGACAGTGAAGCTGGAAGCTTTTTCAAGCTAAGAAGGGGATGGAAAATAAGTATTAGCTAGAAGGGAATGTGGAGCTAGGGAAGACCTGAGCATGTTGAAATGCTTCCTATGCTTGTTGGGAAGGCAGTCTGTGACAGGCTCTCTAGTGGCTTCAGGATGGGAAAAACTCAACAGAGAAGGACATATTGAGTACCTGCATGGAAAAGTGAATACTGAAGAGGCTGAAGATTCTGAGAAGCTGGGAGAGGGCAGGATAACCCTTAGACCCTTAGGAAGAAAACTGCCTCCTCCCTTCAAACCAAAGGAAAAGCCGAGGATGATTGCCAAAGTAGATTTGAAGGTTATGTGGCATAAGTTGACAGGGTTACTATCTTGTGTTTTATATTTTCATAGCCATTTGGAGGAGGGTTGAGACTAGGTGGGTGAATCAACCCTTGGCTCCCATCACTACAGAAATGACGTTGTCAAGGTCTCCATGACCTCCAATGTTGTTGATGGTCCTCATTTTATTAGCAGCATTGGATGCAATTGATTGTTTCCTGTTCCTTAAAACACTGTCTTCTGTAGCTTTATCAGATATATTTCGTACATTACTTCAAATTATCTGGGCCCCACTTCTTCAGCAATTGCTCTGGGGAACTGTTACGTATATGGTTCAGCTAGCTTTCCCCATGCACAAGCTAACCATGTCTTCCTTCTCTTGCTTCCTGTCCTGGGGTTTCCAAGCCACCCCCTTCCTTAGCTACCTAGTGCTGGTGCAATGGGTCAATGAAAATGGGATGTCAGGAGAGGAAGGAGAGAAGACGTGATGGCAGAGATGGATCTTCAACAGGGGAAAAATAACACAGACTTCCTCTCACCTAGGCTTATCTAGCTACTGTCATTTAAAGCTGATATTATTCATCCCTTTCCAATAGAATATAAGCTCCATGAGGGTAGGGATTTTTATGTATTGTTCATTGCCCACCATCTAGAACTGTACCTTGTACATAGTATACTTTCAATAAATATTTGTCTGTATGAATAATGATAGAAAATAAGTAAATGGTAGAATTAATAATGTGATTTGATTATGCAGCCATGAATATCATCAAAAGGGCAGTCTGAGTGGAAGAAACAGCTTAAGCATTTTCAGGCTATGTGTCAAGGGCAAGGATTAGTTGTCCCATGTTGAATAATTTTCTTACCAAACTACTTTTTATACAGAACTTTTGATACACTTCACTATGTAACAGTTAACTGTCTGAACTATCAAAGAAAAGTGAGTAGAATAAGACTTGGAGAAATTATATCCTGGCACATACCAAAACTGTTGTCCAACTACCAGTTACAAAGATGGCAAGCTTCTAAAACAATTCTTTCCATTTTCTGACTGAAAATATAATGTAGGATGAATAAATCGGACAAAGTAGCCTACCACTTAGAGAAGTGCATCTTTTTACGTATAGCACCCAGAATAATATTTCCCTAAATAACCAAATTTTTCATTTCTTCATATTACCTGTGCTAACAATTTCTTAGGATACTAATTATTGGACTTTAATAGGATAATCTAAATGTTTTTTTAAAGGCAGTTGTTTTTAAAATAAAAGAGAAAATCCAAGCTTCTCTAACTTCTAAGCCATTTTCCAGAAGCCCCTAGTTGTATTTATTTTGGCTCAGGGACTATTTCAGCTTCGGTGTGGTTCAGAAGTACAAAGTCAGCTTACATGCCCCACAGAGCTACATTTATGTAAAAATGGAACACATTGCTTTCAGCTCCCTCATCAGATAAAAAGAAGACTCCATGCACTGATAGGCTGGGTGTCATTCCTTGAGTTTGAGAACTTACTGGTCACCTTGGAGGAAGATGTGACCACCTAGACCCCCTACTTGCATGGCAATGCCTCTGGTGAAGGCAATGCTTCCAAACTGCCCTCCCTCTTTCCTCATCCCTCCCCCTGCATGATACTTCCCTGTCTAACTCAGTAGTAGGTCAGTGAATTCTGGAAGGTTCCTGGAGAGATTGGCCATGCCTCTGAAGGAGGGAAGTATATATGGGTGTTGACTAGAGTTCATTAATCCTAGGGTTAATCTGGTACCTTCCAACTGACACATTGAAGTGAAAGCTTCTGAGGCCTTCAACAGCCTAGTTGTGTTAGAGGTTACAGAAAAAAGAAAAGAATAAGGATGATGGATAAACTTTAAGCATTTCTTTATGTAAGAAGCACATTGCATCATTTTAGGGCATTTAACAGAAATTATATAGCAATAGCATATCTATGTCCACCACACAAGTTCTTATGTACATTTAGTTCAAAAGGAAAATCTACTGTACTTTAAAGTGCTTCTTGGCTGGCATGGTTCTCTTTACTTTCTCTAAGGCCTTAAAGAATACAAGGATCTTCTTTTATAGTAAGGAATTGAGTGTATGGATCACTCAGTTTGAATGCCAATCTGAGTGAGTCAAACATCCACTGTTTCTGTTACCCTGTCCCCATATCTGGAAAATTGCCTCCATTATTCATTTAGTTTCTTTCTGTAGCTAGAGTACTTCTGTGTACTTTCACTTGGTTATATAAACGACTTTGGAAGTATAAAAGTAATTTTTCAAGGCAAACTGTCCATTTGGTTGCAAAGGACCTTCTGAGGAAAGTGCACAGCTCCCACTTCTTCCTGCCAGAGATTTTTTAAGGGAGCTCTGAGGTCCTTATCATTTATGCCAACCTAATTCTGTCGATAGCTTTGGTTTGACTGAGAGATGGATAGTTCACTTTTTCTGCTGTTCATTTCTGTACCCTACAAACTGAAGGCTTCTCTGAAACAATAAGATCTGCGTAGTGTTTTGTTTATAATTCAAATGGACAATTTGAAAAATGTCATTGGTTACTCAGCAACTTATTGTTAGTTTTATGGTTAGTCATGGAGAAAAGGCTTTTATATGGAACTTTTGTATAGAAGGAAATGAGGATGTCTTAATTTGATGCACACATAAACACACACACTTATGCTCATTTTAAAGTACTAACACCATAAGTGACTTTAGGGATTCTTTAATACAATCCATTTATTTTGCAAAGGGGAAATTGAATCCAACAGAACTTAATTAGTTGCCGGATACTATAGAACTAATTGGTCATAAAGTCAGAATTAGGACCTAGACCTCCTGAAAGTTTTTTTTTTCCTTGCTGTATAGTCTCAAATCTATGAACAGTGGAAATAGAAATCATGACCTCAGATGACATGAGGTTTACTAATAAATTAATTAGCCTTCTTATGAGTTTATTGGATTAATTAAAGACACAGACATTCATTTCGATAATTGGTCCTCTCTGTCTATCTCCGGTTTTGGATATATCTAAGTAAAAGTCCTCTGCATCAATCAGATTGTGGCTCTCATTGTTTCTTGGGTAACAGTGATACTAATATGCAGTGTTTAGAATGTAATATATATGATATCTGGAAAGACTTCTCTTGAGGATTCTTTTGTAAGAAAAGAATAATGACTTTTTTATACAGTAATAGTTAACCTGGCTCTGTTTTCAAACAGAATGACATGCTAGTATCATTTCTATTTAACCATATTATCCAAGTATTCAATTTTCTTTGCAGAAACAGAGCACATTTACATCCATTTTTATCATATAAATGAACACATCAGTAATTGTGAATGTAACCATGCTCAAATTTCCTCAGTCAGACAGAGAGCTGAGAAGTGTTTAATGGCTAGGGAATAACAGAGGAAGGAAAGGGAGGGAGATCATCCTCAAAACTCAGATATATACTAGAAGGAGAGAGAACAGGTGCCAAAAATCTAAAGGAGAGTGCCTGGGTACACAGAAACTATCATCCTTGGGCAAACATTAGGTTGGATTTATTTATCGACAGTAGAAGAGAAGGGCCATTCTCATGCAGGAAATATTCTATTCTTTAGAAGCTTCACCTCAAGTAATAGAATACACGGGGATTATGAATTTAAAAATCATGGTGGCTCTTCTCTGATGATGTTAGTTTTATTCATACTAGGCCATCTTTGTGATTACTGGGAACTTTCCAGAAAATGAAGTATTTAGGAATTTCAGTAGGTCTTATCTGTATTCTCATGAAAGAGCAGATTATGGTTATTTCTTTAAGCATGTATGTTACATCCTTTTAAAAATAAACTAGGGGATTTCCTATTATGTAGAACATATATATTTAAAAAGGAGGGAAAATCCTGTCTCCAGTTAATGTTTTTCTACTCATACTTCTTGTAACTTTTTCCTAGTCATTTATTCCTTTATTTATGTATGGATTAATTCCTAACAAACTGCCTACCATAAAACTATGCCCTTCTTTAGAAACAAATGAAGTCTATGGTATACAAAAAAAAAAAAACATATAATCAAAGATATAATGAAATATAATAAACAAAGAAGACTGATATGGAGTAAAGTTTTGGAACTAGATTTGGAGATAGTTATATCAAAAAATCCAGAATATATTTCACCACGACTCCTTTTCTAACTTTAAATGAAGAGATGTAGTCCACATATCATTAATTTTTCTGAAAGACATTTCTTATCCTAATGTTTTTATGTACCTTTTTGCTTTTCCCCCACAGGAGAAAGATGTTGATTCATTCTTAGTGTGGGGCCCAGAAATCTGCATTTTAAAACAAGCACCCTGGACATTTCTAAAGCTGGCTAAAGTTTGAGAGGCACTATCCAAGGGAAATTTTTCCCTAACTCTTTTTCTCAGAAGAAAAGTAAAATAAAAGTAAAAATAAGCAGTACCATTAAGTTTCAAATGATTTTCTCCTAAAAGAAGAAAAGCCCTATATTCAAGTGCAAGAAAAGTATATTCTGTTTATCCATGAAGAAAACAGATAGTGGTTGAAAATCAACACTTCAGATCTTTTGTCTGCATAAAGCCAACTGTCCCTTTGTTTTACTGATGTCTTCAATTATTTTACTTACTTTTTTCTACTACATTTACTGAATTAGCTAAGCAGACACAGATCCAATTCTTCATAAACATGGTTTGGAGACTCTCTACTGAATCAGCACTCTTAGCTTCACCGACATAGTCTCTTGGTAGAGCAGAAGGTGTATCTTATCTGGAAAGACTGCTATATCTATACCCACAGAAAGCATTATTTATCTGAACACCAAATTCTGACTTCCTTGCCATTTTAGAGAGTTACTTCCTATTTTGTAGCAACAAATCCTTCAGAAGGAGGTCAAGTGATGGATTTTATCTGTTCCCAGCATCTTGCCCTTAGGTCCTCAGGGCACCCCCTGGACAGCAGCCTCAGGAACCAGGTACAAAGCTCAAGCACTGCTGGTCTGCATGCTACAGGAATCACTTCCAGACTGGGCCTTCCCATGGGCTTCCCTATACTTCCTGGACTCAAATCATAGCCCTTCTTTTTCTCTCTCCTTTGGGCTTGATGACCCCAGTTCCATTCATTTCATCTCCAACTTAGAAATCCAGAGAATGTGAGCCCTGGGATTTACTTTCAGACATCCTCGTCTGTAACATTGGCCAATTAGGTTGCTGCAGCCTGTCCCCAGAGAGGACAGTTACAATGGAACAATAACACAAACAACACCAGCAATAACAGGAACAGCAGAAGCAGAAGCAACCATAGTAGAACTAGAAATAATTTGTAGCATGCTTACCATGGACCAGGCACTGAGTGCTTACCCATATTAACTCACTTAATTCTTATAATAACCAGATGAGGTAGATTTCTTATTATCCCCATTTTTCAAATGAGCAAACAAAGGCACAGCAGGTTTAGAATCCTGCCCAAGGTTAAGTAAGCAGTGAGAAACAGCTTTGAACCCTAGGAGTATTGCTCAAGAGTCTGTGCGGTTACTCATTTCTTTATTTGCCGTAATCTAATATAAAACCGAATGTCAATAAATGCACTTTACATTTGTATAGCTATACACATTAATTTACATGATCTTTACAAGAACTATGAAATGGCTATGATTATTCCCATTTTTAAAATGACACTCTAAAGGCATAAAATGCTATAATTATTTTATGCAACCCTGTGGTGAATAACCCTATAAATATTTAATTACCTATATTGATGTTCTTCCTACATCTGAGAAAAATGTTATTTCCATTCCTGAGATGTTAGTAGAGACGAAGATTTTTCAATCTGTCTCCTTGATTTTGTTGGATTATAGCATTAAAGTTATTTTTACAAAGTCATCTACGGTAACCCAGTAGAAAGGGTAAGCCTGTTGGCTTAGGAAAAATGAATGGCATTCAGTTTCTTCAAAGAAATTTGGGACAGATGTGTTTTTTTCTTCTTCAACAACAAATCCAGAAGACGAAAAATGTGTTTTATTTCTTGTGAAATGCATTTTCCTGTTCATCTCAGTATGTGGGACTGTTGAAGCTTATAAGTTTGGCAGTGTTCTAACGTGACCATCCTGTTCTCCTTTAGAAACTTATTAAATGTATATTTTTTATGAAAAACAGAACATAGTGGAAAACTTTTTTCATCTTTTGACATTGACTTGTCGGTGTTTTCTACCAACAAGATCTCAAACCAGTATGACAAAACATCCATGACTTATTTCTGAAGCTTATTTGAAAGGTGGGAGATGTTGTGAATGATGGTTCCTGGCCCTTCTGCACAATGTTTTATATGAGAATCAGTGAGGATTTTAGAGCTGTTAACTAATTCTTTTTAGGTCAATGTTGGTTTATCAGAAAGGAAGATTTTTCTCAAGGTTTTTTTTATACAACAATGCTACTAAATTGCAATGTGGATACTTCATGGGATTTTAAAAAAGTTTTAGTGTGGTCTTGCTTGGAGACAGGTGGGCAGATTGAATGGCATTTTCAGTTTCTTCCTGGATTTAGGATCCTCAGAGATTTTCCCAAGTCATTTTCTGGAACTCACAAAGCTCCCTTGGCCTTCCAACTCCACCATCAATGAAACCATGAGACTCTTCCCCAGTATTCCAATCTCTGATTTTTCGGACCTATTTAAGCTCTCATTTTCATATCTCAGCTTTGCCTGCTACACTCAATATTTTAAAGAGCTTCAGAGTTGACCATAGTTTTGTCCTAGAGCATGGAGAAGTTATTCCATTATCTCCAAATTGTTATCCAGGATGAATAGATTTAACAACCTCTATGAGGATTTGTGGAGGTTTTAGTTTGATTTCCCTGTGATCACTGATGGTATTTTTTCTTTTTTTTTTTATTTGCTAAGAAGCTTTTTGCAGTAAAGGGAATAGCTAACCATGTCACTTCTATCTTTGGCTCATCTTAACTTCCTTCTTATTAAACGTCTACCTTTAAATATTATGATCTAAGAATCATAATTATTCCTATACAATGTGTTAACCAAATCACAGCACAAGTGGTAGATGTGTTTTAATAGGCAGTGCATGCCATCACATGAAATTCAGCATTAGATAAGGTTCCTGTCTTGTAGTGCACCTATTAAACCTGCTAGGCTGACAGGGCACAATCTTGGGGGAAGCATGGAAAGAGAAGAGAAAGAATTCTCCGTAGACATGCATGAACATTCCTAGGATGGGGGGGGACAAAAGGAGTTCTATAAGTAATTTTCTATATTCCCTAAACTATAATAGGCTGAATTTTTTGTGCCCCATTATTTTCTGTTGGATGCAGGAAAAATGACTGTTCGACAGATAGTTCACAAAAGAGTGACCAACAACTGCAGTTACATAGCCTGCTTTTACACAATTTTTTTCCAGAACCCGTAACTTGAATGAAAAGCTCTTTTTTTCTTTGCTCCACTTGTGATGAGAATAGTTTGTTTGGCTCATACCAAACCAAATCAAGCATTTCTGTGGGCACAAAGAGGAATGTAGAGCAAAGAGAAATTTTCTTCCTAAAAAAGAATGTGTGCATGGAAAACAAAATTGCTTCAGATTTCACAACATCCTTACCATTAAACACTGAAGGCAGTTTCGGGTCAGTCCAATTTCCTTTGCAGATATTTGACTTTAAAAATCACATATTCAACTTTTAAAAATGGATTTGTGTGAAATAATATATAAAAAAAATCTCATGGTATATAAATCATGATGAGTTTCAGCTTATATTTAACCTCTGCCTCTTCATCTTTAAGAGATGCAAATTGCCTTCGGCAGTAGTGGAAATGTCTTGTGTATCTTGTCCTACTTCCTCCAAATCAGCCCCTAAAGACGTTTACATTAGGAACTCAGAGTGATGCTGAAGTAAATGAGTTTCTTCAAAAGGCTGACTGCCCCCTATCTAGGAAGTTAAAAATCATTGGAGAGATTTTTTTAAAAGAGCAATAACAGATAAGTACATAGTTCTTGCTTTCTCAGCCAGCCCTATTAGTACTTTTAGAATCTCAAATGATTGATCCTGTTAACTATGTGGCTAATTTTAAGACAGAGAGTAAAACTTTTTCTAAATGACCCAAGTATCATTCTCTCTCAGTTGTTCCAAGATCTCAGATTTGTGACTGTACTTATTCAAAGAATGTCATGCATTTGCTTTTCTCTTCAAGAATGTAACATTACAAATGTCTTTTAAATATGATTTGATGTGAAACTACAATAATTCTTTGCCTGCATTTGAGAACTACAGATTCTGGCAGTTGACTCAGAAGGGCTTCTCTATTTCCTTAACCTTAAAACAAGGAAAATAATCTTGCCCACCTTCTCCCAAGGCTTCTGTAAACACTAAAATTGTGAAAAATTAGATAACTGAGGCACAGAGTAAGTTCTGGATGGTTCTCTGGGGCCCATGGCCATGCTAAACCTGGCAACAACCCCTGGGAAGTGAGAACGACAGGTATCACCATGATTATTCCAATTTTATAGATAAGGTATGCAACACAGCATGGAGAAATGACTTGTCTAACATTACTGGGCAGAGTTAGTACCTGCAAGAACCAGGATGCAAGTGCAATGCTTTTGATTCTAACCTCCATGCTCTTTTAATAAGGTGCCATGAGATTCCTTTATAAACTGTAAAGTTCTGTATAAATAAAAGGTATTACATGGCCAGACCCCTTTGACCTTACTCCTGACCATCTGAGGCCAAACTAGGAAAAGTCGGGGAAATATTGGAATGCTTCAATTCCTGAACCACTGGATTTTTCATGGGACAGTTCAGAGAGAAACAAAACAGACATGGTAGTGAAATGCCAGGTATTTGGAGCAGAAAACTCCGCCCTGGGACAAAGGCTGGTCATTTGCTGAGAAAAGAGAGGATAAGTTGGCAGCTGAAAGAATAAGGTCACAAGAAGGAAAAATAACTAAAAGAATGAGAGGCTGGGGAGAAAGGAAGGGAGGCCAAGCTGGGGCACGGGCTGGTGCAGAAGTGTCTGACAGACGGGTTTCATCACTGAGTTCTTTTACATCATGGTTAGAATCCTTAAAGCAATGGCCTCCCAGGTGCTGAATCTGACCCCAGGTATGCTGGGAGAGCCTGGACAGATCCCTTCTATCTCACCATTGGCCTTCGGGCTCGTTGTTGCCAACCCTGGGACCTCTCTACCTGAGGGTCTTCTCCAGTGGGCAGAACCCACTCTGCCTAAGCATGGGTGGGTAGAAAAGCCTGAGAATGAAAAATCCTCTCTTTCACTGGATGATGATATGAGTTGGTACATTAATACCCCAGCTCCCTCACCCATCAGGGCCGTAATGCTGAGCACATGCTCTCCACTGGCTTCCAGAGTTTCCTTTGGCATTAAGGTCCAGGTATTCACCATGGTCATGGTAGCCTGCTTGATAATGCTCCCTGTTTTGGTTAAATTACTTCCCTGTCTGTTTTTTCTACTTCCCTTCTCCTGTTTCCTTTACCTCCCAAATAAACTACTTACATTAGAGCCTTTGTTTCAAAGTCAGTGTCTGGAGAAAGCTGAACAAGATGTACCTTGCTGAGGAAATCATGGTCATCTTGGGAAATAGCAACATCCTGTGAGGGTAGAACTAGGGACCACAGGAACTAAAGAAAGGACCAGGAAGATAAAAAGTGTTCAGACCCATGAAGTCTCACCATAGCCAAGAAATTCATTGCAAGTTGTAGGTCAGAGCTGCCGATCAACAGCAGATTGGGCCCAGAAGACACTGATGACAGAGGCAGTTGAGGATACATTATCCAGTGAAGAGCCAAGAGCCACAGGCCAAGCGAGGTATGCGAGGATGAGAGGCTCAGAACCTACAAGCAAATACCACTGTACCCTGGGGCTGAGGCCAGGAGTATTGGGATGGGAGAATTTCACTGCTTATTAGCGCCAAACATGATCTTACGCGAGATTTAATCCATTCTGTCCTGCAGATGAGGAACCAAGGGACAAGAGGACAGATGTCCTACCAGAGGCCAATCGTACAACCACTTAGTTAACGAACCAGAACTAGAATCTACCACTGGTACTTGTCCACCACTCCATGCTATATTGGAAAATGATCAAATCAGAATTTTGATTTTCAGACTTAACATTTACTTGGAAAAAAATGCCTAGTCCTCTAAAAATGGAAAAATTCAAATTAAGTCTCAATTTCCTCCTGCCTTTGACATCCATATAGAAGGGCAGACTACGTGGTCTAAAGCCTACCTGTTTTAGAGAGTGTGTGTAACAACTCTCCATCACTTAATGGGAATGCTGCTGTGAGTTTTAATTACTATTCATTAAGGGCACAGATGTGGTCTGTTAAATAAAATGCTCTAAGTGAATTTCATGATAGTTTTGCGAGATTATAAAGAACTTTCAAATACTCAAGAGCCCACCTATTTTGGTCAATACTAACGCTGTATTGTTATTATTTATATTATATATAATAGGCAATACTATATGATTATAATAATGAATGCTTTATTATACATCTGATTTATCTTTAAATTCAAGTCAAAAAATATTACTGTTGAAGAAAAAAAAAAACATATCTTCCTGATGAGATGTAAGGCTTGTTTCAAAGATGAAGGCTGCAGAGAATTACCTCCTTGGAGAACTCCAAGGTAAAGATGTAGTAGTCTCATCAGTTTTATCTCCTTCTTGTAAACTACTATAAATGTTTAGAGAACACATTGTACCTCTGAGGCACTTTACTCTGATAAGCTTAGAATCCCCCTAACATATTCTTAAATTATCTTACTAGGGCTAACTCTAGAGAAACAAGGATGGTCTTAGTAGAGCTAGTTTAGAGTGGACAAATGTGGCTGAATATGTATACTGTACACACACACACACACACACACACACAGCCTTACAGAATTATTTGGAGTATTTAACATACTCTTTAATAATATTATACTTTGTTGCTTTAATATGTGTATATTATGTTTTAAATGATACTGTGTTTTTCTGTCTGTAAATACCTACACGTAAATAAATAGGCTAAGCAACCCAAAACTGGGTCCGTGGAAACAGAAGACTGATCAATTTCAAAACATTAAGTGTTGAAGATGGAAGGGACTTGTGAAGATCATTTAGTCCAACTCTTTATGACTAAGGAGACTCAGAGCAGAAGGAAAGGACTTGCAAAGGCCACCCAGTTCATCACTGGGAAGCCAGGTCTCCTGAATCTTAATTCAGGTCACTTTCCCCAAAACCTGAAGGATGGCTCACTTGTCCTCAGGAAAACAGTGGGCCACTGGCTCCTTTATGGCCATAACACCTCTCCTAGACTGAACAAATCAAAATGTCACTTACACCAAAATTCTCTTGTGTTTTGAAAAGAGGTATGAGCTCCTCCATCCTGGCTGATACCACTCTGTGAAGATATTCAGGATCAAAATGAAACTTTGCCACATGGAAAGCTGAAACATTTGTAAAATTGTAGTAATGTAGTAATAGATAAAACATCTTTTTCTTCTCACAAGGAGTATCCTACAGTCAGGGTAACCTTCAACACATGAAGAAGGCAGCCCCCTGAATAGCATAAATTCAGAACTCTGGGAAGATCCCATTCTATCTCTCTATATCCACAAACCTCTTGGCAGCCATCTAAGAGGCCACCATTTATATTTCATTTGTCCTAGTTTTAGATTCCTATTAATGCACAGATATCTTTGGTAAGAATGACCCAAGATGTTAACATTTTCTTCCTTAAACTAAATAAAGCCTTGGAGCATGAGTTTTAATAGAAAAGGAAAAAGAAAGCAATACAGGAGGCCTCTGAGTGGTACTAGCACATAAGGAGAAGGGAATGTCACATAGGGAAGGGAAATGGTCAGGGAGATGCAGTGCTGTGGCGGACTAATGAAAGCTGTACTTTTGGAGATTTTATAGCATGTCAGGAGCATGTTCTGTTTTCCAAGCTTAATTCATGTACTCCTCCATCTTACAAAGTAGATGCTATTATAATTATACCCATTAGAGATTAGGACATAGAGGTAGAGATATTAAGTAAGCTGCCCAAGTTTACACAGCTGATAAATAGCAGGTTTCAAATACAGGCCTTCTGGCTCCAAATTCTGAGCCCTGAAGCACTATAGTGACCATCTACATTAGAATTTTGTCATTGTAACAGCCTGGCTGATTTATCTTATTTTCCTCACTACTGAAATGGCTCTAATAAAACTCTCCCCTGCCCCCTAGCTGTCTGATAAAATGAGTTTGCATTTAAAGCCTGAAAGCTGCTTGGTCTTGACGACCCTTCCAGTACACTGTTTACCCTGAGGTGCACCTTTGGGACCCTTCCTAAGAGAAGCTCTGAGGTTTTGGTAGTCCCTTCACAAATGGACTTCTCAACAAAGAGCCTACGAGGTGTAAGACAGTCAAGGTGTTGGGTAGAAATGGAGGGCTATGTATTTATAATAGATGCTGTGAAAGACTGGGCCATCTCTGCTTGTATGTACTCAGTCTCAGAATCATAACAAGTTTTTTTTCCCTCTGTGGATGAAAAAGCACCACCCTGGTAGTGAAGGAATGAGGTACTGGCCTTTAGGTTAGAAGCACATTAATAATACAGACTCCAGAATGGGCAGTGCCACTGCCCCAGCATCCTTCTCCACAGACAAATATAAGACTGGGGCTTCTGGGCCATCCAAGGTGGCACTTTCACAAATATCAAACATAAATAATTTAAGAGGCAATGTTTAAAACTGGGAAATGCAAAATCCCAGGTGAATTTGCTGCTCCTCTCTCTTTGTGCCTGTGCCTTTCCTGAATTTCCATGGGCACACGGCAGGCAGCATGAGTCTTTCTGACACCTCATGTACATCCTTCTAGACACTTGTGGTTTTTGTCACTGTTTTGAAGAGGATCAAAAAACAGAATAATGGGTTTCAAAAGTCTTTTTTAAATTGTCTACTTTAATGAAAAGATGAAAAACAATGTCCATGGATTTAGGAAGAAAAGTCATCACTCTATTTTGTGTAGAATTTGCTTATACCCCTGTTGGAGCCCCACCAAAGTAGAGAAAAATCTAGCACAATATCTGAAATAATTAATTGTCACCTTAATAATTTATTTTGATAGTGGTGTCATTCATTAAATTTCTTGAATACAGCCCCACACACAAAACTATTTTCACATTTAGATGTCATATGTAGAACTGAGAAATCTTTCAATTTAACTGGCAATCTAAGTTGGAAAATTTAGTAATAAACTTCCTTAGCACCAGTCATAGCTAAGACATACAGTTGGTTAATCAAATTAGAAGCATGAGCTCTGCCTTCACATTTGCCAGTTCATTAAGTTAGATCTGCCTAGTAACCATGATAGCCAGGCTGTGTCATGATTACCTGATGAACCACTGAAACCCAACACATTATGCATGCGTTTATACAATTAATTGGTTATTCAATGTTTAAAATAAGAATTCTGAAGATGCATAAATCATGCCATACCTGCTAAAATCCCTGTGTAACAGAGGCGCCTCTGCCTCTGTTATGCCCAAGAAAATTGTATTTCATCAATGTAAATGGGACAGAAAAATACATCATTTTAGTGAGGCCAAATCACTGTGTCAGATGAAATTTACCAAAATGAACAGAGTCAAGTTTTTGGTCATCTTACAGCCAATGGGATTGAGAAATAGGATCCCCCCAACACCTTAAATCCTGAAATGATAGAAGAAATATGGTTGTGTGATTAAATTAATCAGACACATCCTTTTACCAAGTAAATAAAAAACAAAACAAAAAAAAAGACAGCGACCATTCAGCATCATGGGAAGAGAGGGAAGACAAGATGGCAGGGATTTTTTTTCTTCCGAACTCCACATTGTCAAGGGAAAACAAACTGTGGACTGTCAAAGGAAATTCTGACAATGCAGAGTGCTGTCCCTGGCAGAGGCGGCAGCTCCATGGCTCTGTTTGTTTGGTCCTGGCCATGGCTTTTATTAGACCTTTGAAGAGCACCCTAACGGTGGGTCATGGGGCGGTCACTACTCATCTCTGCTGTTGTTCCATGGCCTCTCCCGGCCACTATGGGAAGAAGGGAGTGCTTTCTTTAAGGAACAGGGCTATTTATAAAATAAATATAAAATCTAATATCTGTTATGCACAAATGATAGTGTCAGACAGCTCTGGTGGCTGTATATTTGCTGAACATCAGCCTCCTGTGAGTATAAATTGCCCCGTACTGAGGAGAAACACAATACAGTTCACCAGAGACTTGGCTGCAAGGTGTAGCCGCTTGTCTGTGGGCAAGTAATGACTTGCGTTTTCAGCTGCTTCTTGGTAAGAGCCTTAGTAATTGGAATCAGTTATTCAAAACATCGCTAAATGTGATTTAAATGGCAAGGATTTAATAACAGAGAAAGAAGCCATTAAAGGGGTTCAAGCAGGGGAGAAGGGAATTCCGTTTTTTAGAGCAGAGGGAGAAAAATAAAGCAATTACTTGATGTAAAGGCCAGAAACAGGACTCCTGCTGTCAGGGAGAAATCAAATCTGTCAGCAATTAGTGGGATCTTAGGAGGTAAAGAACTCTCCAGCGTTGAGCAGTGAATAAGGGGTTAGCAATTATATGAACTGATAAAAGTGTTCTGGTTTCCAAACAGCAGGTTAACAAGCCTTACTTTTTTCATAACTTGATGCAGATGTGATGGTCACACTTGAGGATATTTTTCAGTGGTTCGCCAGGAAAGTTCCTTAATAAGTGCATTGGACGGCCTCTTTCCATCTCAAACTGTGTTCGTGCTACCTAGCGCAAAAGGATGTGTGGGAGAGCACTTTGATAGCAAGGCTCTTCTTTAATTAAAAAATGGAATAATAAATTCCCTGAACATGCAATTAAAAAAAATCAAATGAGAAATTCACGTCCCCATGTCCATTCTTCCCCTGTGACTGGCAGTTCCTAGTATTTTCAGCACAGAAGGAACATCACCTGGTATAAAGGAGGAAAACTTTTTATCAAATAAATACGTTAACTTTATTATGACGTGCTCCTTGTTATTACGTAGTCTTAGGAGTAAAAAAACCTATAACGTATATTTATATACATATGTGGCCTACAGATAACTCCTATAGGGGGGTCTTTAAAAATTATTTGATATTGATGGATGTGGGGTGTGAAACTCAGTCTGATATGTGAAGTTATATCAGAAGGAAAAAATCAATTGTTTTGTCACACAAACAGTTGCAAGCTTTCAATTCAAGGAGCTACTCTCTCTGCTGAGAGAACACTAAGATGTCAATAAAAGCTGAGTATTTGAAATAAGGTCATTTGAAAAGACTCCCCTAAAATCAATCCTGTTTGACTCACTCTGAGTGACCTGTTTATGATTTCGTTGATGCGTATTCTGTTTTAAAGATAGAGACAATTCTACCTGAGCAACAATACTGCACAGAGATCTCCCATCCAGTATATTCTACTGCTTTGTCAGCAGGAGACAATTTGGAATTTTTTTCTTCCTTTTTTTCCATTAAGAAATTCAGTCAACATATTGGAGCATTGAGGATTCCCTGCTTTCACTTTAAGCATTCGTATGAGCTAATTGTTAAAAAATTTTAAAATTTTCTATCAGTGTATCTCAGGGGATTTTCCATTTTGAACAAAACTCCTCTGACTAGAAAAATCTTACCTCTCCTACCCAGGCGAACTGCTGTGGGTGGGCAGGGTTCCCATTGCTGAAACAACTAAGCGCCCTTAAAGGCCAACGATCATGAAACATCTGTGAACCCCAAAGTGATTCGGAAACGTAGGATCATCACAGTGTGGTTCTAAGGGTGGCTTTTAACCCAGCTCTAAAGTCAAGACAAGTTCCACTGCTTTTCTCTTTCGCAACATGACTTTCTGTTTTATATTATTATTACATACTATATATAATATTTACATTAAAATTAAATGTTATTGCTCAGTTTTCTTAAATATTATATTCACTGTATGCAAATTTACAAACGGCATCTAGCAGATTTTGTTAGTTAGGGGTGAGCTGAAGACATAGTTTGAAATTATTAGGCTGGTGCAAAAGTAATGGCAAAAACCATAATTCCTTTTGTACCAACCTAATAGAAGTAAAGAAACATCAGCATGAGCAGCTACAGTTCTGCTTAGGGAGAGATGTGCTCTTTCATTGCTGGAGTCAAATAGCTCAAATACACACATCATGTAGACCTGCAAAGATCCTATACCTTAAAATGAGATTCATTAAAAACTACTTCCTGAGCACTAATATGTGCAAGACACTGTGCTGAGTGGTGTGTATTCATTTGTGTTATGTTTCAATTACTAAGAAGCTCCACGGGTTTTTTTTTTTAATACTGACTTGATTTTTAATTCATATCTATATGTATGTATATGTGTGTATATATGTGTATAGGTTTGAGGACTACAGTTTCTGGACTTATTTAGTTAATTCCTGATTTTCTTACCGTCTCCCATTGTCCAACTACAGAAGTCACTTAACTCAAAAAGACAATAAAAGCAACTGAGTTAAGGAAATGATAAAGATGAAAAATGCCAGATCAAAGCATCTAGTATAGGGAGATCTTCCAGCAGAAGAATTTGCTGTTTCTGTAGAAGTGTATGGCTGTGGGTTTTCTATGAAATAATTGTCCTAAAATCCTTACCAGCCAACCAAATCTTCACTTTTGGGCCAGGTTGATGGGATGCTGGGCTCTGGCCTCATCACAATGAGGACAGACTCACATTAAACTGATGGATTTTCACGTGATATCACCCCAACTCTGCTGATGGTGAGCTGTGCTTCCTTTAACAAAAAATTCCTCAGTTTCCTCATCTAAATGTAGTAAAAATAATAATTATTGAAATGTCCTTGGAGTTTTCTACATCCCCTGGAAATTATAAAGGATAATACAACCCTGCTAAAGAAAAGAAATTGGAGAAAATAACCTCTTAATGGTAGGGAAAACAAATATAATGTTCTTTTCTGGATATAGAATTCCTCATGGACTTTATTTATATAAGTAATTCCTCATGGGCTTTATTTATCTAAGCTATAGCATTAACTCTAGTTTCTCATTCAAAATAGGTACAAAGTGAATAGAGCAAAGACACATGTGGTACATCTCAGAATATAATTGTGAGCAAAACATATTTTTAAAAAATGCTTCCTATAACATCACTGGGAAATTCCGAAGTCTTTGAGTCTATAAGGGACTTAGTATTGTTGAGAGGAGTATATAAAAAAAACTCAAGTGAATATTCTGCATGATTTATCAAGTCAGGTTCAGAATTGTTGCGATCCTGTCTGTTCTAAAAGAGTCATGAAAGAATCTTCACTAGCCAGACATAAATACATGGTGAAAAAGGTTCAGAATCCAACTGCCATCCTTTGAAAGCTGCTTAGGAACAGAACAGTTGCCTAAATTGCTTCACCAAGTCCTGGCCAAAGGATGCGGCTTCCAGGGGGTGTGAGCAGAGAGGCCTCTGCCAAAGAGTGGTCCTCATGTGGATTCCAAAGGATGCTGCAGCTGAAGACCCTCGGATGGGATGGAAACCAGTTGTGCCCTGTCTTGATGATTATTCAGTTTGGCTGTCCTGAACCTGGGGACTGCCCCAGTGGAGAGACTGTGTGAAGGTGTCATTCTTCACTTTCACTGAACCAGGCACCCTTTGCTGGAGCAAACGTGTTTTCAGGAATCAGTTGTCAGTGTCAGGCAAGAGTGGAGACCACTGCCAAATTAAAAGTCTGAAGTGTCCATGCTAAGAGGCTGTGTGTGCATTTTGACATGTCTGGCTGACAGTTCTTTAAAAAAAGTAAATCCTAGCAGTTTGCTGGCATGACAGCCTTACTCAGCAGCACGAGGGAAGACTTGGTAAACTGTTATTGTTTGGAGGTTTGGAGTAGAGAACCTTCTAGGCTTTGGTGTAAAATGACTAAGTCACTTCCCCCAGGTTTGTGGAGGAGGGGCCTTCTTGCCTTTTACACTTGCCTTCTATCCTATGTTGGGCACCATAGCCATCAGGACATTCCTTCTATTACAAGATATGATTGAACTCTGTCTTTCAATTTTGTGATTTTGATCTCCTTGAGTTATTGATTAATCAGCCTTCCAAAGAGGCACTCACCCACTTGACTGGAGGCAAATTGTAAAGAATGCTAGTGCTGCCATTCTACATGTGGCTGTGCCTGCTCCTCTGGTTGGGACTGCAGGCCAGGATTGCAAAGTAGAACAAACCTGGGCCACTTCTTTGTCAAATGAACTGTTTCATAACTTCTTGGTAGCCATACTGTGTGGAGGACTTGGCTTCCTTGATGCAGTCTCAACCTTTGTTGGCATGGGTCTGAACTGACAGCCTGGTCAGGTGTGTGCATTGAGGTTACTATATTTTCTGCACAGGGTATTCATCTTTGTAATGTCAAACTCTCAACAACAACCCAGAAATGAATATTCAAAAACCATCTACGTCAGCCGGGTGCAGTGGCTCATGCCTATAATCTCAGCACTTTGGGAGGCTGAGGAGGGTGGATCACCTGAGATCAGGAGTTTGAGACCAGTCTGACCAATATGGTGAAACTATGTTTTGCATTTTGTAAAAATACAAAAATTAGCTGGGCATGGTGGCGGACATCTGTAATCTCAGCTACTCAGGAGGCTGAGGCAAGAGAATTGCTTGAACCCAGGAGGGGGAGGTTGCACTGACCGAGACTGTACCATTGCATTCCGGCCTGGGCAACAGAGACTCTGTCTCAAAAAAAAAAAACCTATGTCCTGAACTTCCTCCTGTTTTAAGAAAACAGGATATCTTCAGCATAAGATATTCTTAAACACTATTTTTAAACAGTATTTTTTACTTATTTTATTTTAAAAATCTTTCTGTGGAACAAATCTTAACTACAGTGTCAAATGGCCATGTGCAATTTTGCTTATTCAAATGTTGATATGTGTGTGTGAGAATGGCAAAATCTGAAACTAAACCAAGAATTAAATGTCATTAGTTTCAGGCATTCTTTTAATACGAAATCCAGATTTTTAATAGTTTGTTTTCTTTTGTTTAGTTTGAATTTTTCTTAGTGTAGTTCCTGTTGTGTGTTTTTAATAGTCATATGTTCGTGTCCAGCCTAGTGATTCCCCCAATACCCACAGAAATGGCCCAAAAAACAAATCATAGGAGGTACTTTTTTGTTCTGTATTCAGTGGTGGAACCTCTGAAAACTTATTTGCAAAGTTTTCATTTTATATGAAAACATTGTGTAAACTATTCATTTTATATGGTCACAAAACCTTGTTGACATTATATCACACAGTAGTTAAGTAACTTAGTGCTAAAAACTGCAGAGGCTAATCTTCTCACTGTCTCTTAACTAATTTTATACTCCAGGAAGAGATAGGACATTTTAGAAATGACTTGTCAGAGTTTCATACATTATGTTGTTATTTTGAACCATCATTGGGGTTTTCTTGTAGAATAAAGATATTCTATAATTCCATATAATTCTCATATCCAAAGTATATTGCCATTTCATCTCTCTCCACTTTTCTTTCTTCTACTGATAGAATCCCACATCGTACAGAACTGAGTAGGTGAAATGTATATTGCTCAGAATAATGTTCAGGCCAAAGGAGCCTACAAAACACAACCCAACAAAAAATTATTTGCAATGAAAATACTTCCCACTAACTGGCACTCTCTCAGAACCCACATGATGGAAGTTGGGGGTATGGCTTGTTAACAATAGCCCTGAAAAATGTGTTTAGAAACATGTCATTTTTATTACAGGAAGTAAACATGGAAATGCTTCTACCCATCATTAACTCGTTTCTGGAACATTTCTTTTTACTAAGCAAGTTTTTTAAAGGGTATTTTCAAAAACAGGAAAATGCAAATTAGAGGCATCGGTCATTACACAGAAAATAAAAGAACTGTCAAAGAAAAATGGAATGGGATATCAATGGCACTATGCACTAGACATAGATGGAGTCTCACTATAATGTCAACTGTAAAATTAGGTCATGGGTTCCTGTCATTGTTGAAATTCTTAGGAGAAAGTTCTAAACCGCCTTACATGAGAACAAAACAATTCTGCCTTATGTGAATTCCATTCTTTGGGTAGTGACAGTGCAAAGAACCAGGGTAACTATAAGTTGGTGGATGTGTGAAGCATAAAATCTGGGTGGTAGCAAGTGGTGACTGTATTCTTGATGTGGTATTCTGTCCTCTCATATGGGTAGAAAAGTTCAAATATACTTTTGCTACCTTATGATGATGTGATATCTTCTATTATGAAAATTCATCATTAACCTAAAAATAATGCAAAATTATCTTGATTTTTAAAATCTTTCCCCGATTTTTGATAAGGAATCTCTGCTGGCCTATCTTTCTTCTTGCCCTATCACAAATACTTTTACTCCTAAATATATATTTGTGAAGTAACTCAGTGGAGTTAGGATGTGAAGAAACTCATGGTCTGTGGCCATGAAATGGAGCAAGATTCGTTTTTCCTTTTTACATTTCAGCCTACAGTATCTGTTATCTTTGCCTTATTAGCATTGTGTTCCAACAAGTTGACTCAATGACACCACAACTATATTTAGAGATTGTCAGAGTCATTAAGAGACTTCGTGTTCCATGTTAAATTTGCTATGACATATTGATCAGTAAAATGGTCCAGCACGGGTTCTGCTACTACCCTATTCACACAGAGCTCTCAGTTCTCTACACTATAGTTTTCCTGTTGTAGAATGGGGATAATAATACCTGCAAGATCTACTTTATGATGAACAATAATTGAGACAATAGGCATTATTATCATAAATAAATTATTAGATTTTTTTTCATATAGGTAAGAATTGAATCAACAAAGTGACAACTCTATATCCAATAAGACAAATTTCACTGAATAAAACCCTGTGATATGCTATTCTCATTAAGTAACATTAATGTGAAAGATCTAGTGTTCTTACATCCTGAGAGCTTCCCCAAAGGAACACAAACTTATTCAATTGCTATCCATCCCTATTTTGCTTTCAACATCTAGTTCTATCGAAAATTTTAAGTTGTCACAAAGTGCTTTGGGGGTCTGTTGCCCTGCACACTTGGCCCATCTCCATCCATGAACGCCATTCTGAAGTGGTGGTCTTTGTGCCGTTCTCATTGTTATTCCCGGGTGCCATAGTCACTTGAATACTTGAGCAGGGGAAGCAGCGGTCTCCGGCGTCAAGTCAGTTTCAGCTCTTGAGATCTGAAAGGCAGCCACTTGGAGTTCATTACACATTTCTACTCAACACTCCTGCCTTAACATTGTATCACACAAGAATTCTAAATTCATTTTGGCTGTGTTACAAGGCCTGTTTTCTGCCTGGATGCCCAGGTCTTCTTTCTTTCCATTGTCTCTGGTTGGTGTCCAAGAATAAAGGATACTTAACATTTAAAAAGGCAGAATTGTTTGCAATGAAAATACTTCCCGCTAACTGGCACTCTCTGAGAACTTTAAAGACCCAAATGAGGACAGTCACTTCCTTTGGAGGCATATTTATTTTCAAGCATCTTTCCTGGAAAAAAAAAAAACCGTTATCATTTTGTGTGTTTTGCTCTTCATAGTTTATGTTCGCAATCCATGAGAACTCTAAGAGAACAAGAGAATTTCCTAATGCAAAAGAGCTTTTACTGAATAGGAATTTGAATGCTGATATACCTGGCGGACTCTCTTTTATGTATAAAAACAGAAATCATTTTCTCAAGCTCCTTGTGACCTGTTAAGGCTTCCCAACGGAACATGAGTTAAACTATGCTAAAATATGGTTGCTTTAAAAATATATCTTGACACTAGACACTTTTTGTTGATAAAGGGAATCACTCAGGAATTAATTCACTGTTGTAGCAGTGAGTGACAGTGTTGTAAGGTTTAATAAACCTTGAATCCCTCAACTTTTCTGTATTAGCGTGGCATACCTAGAGTGTTCTTTGTAGCAGTGCACTATTTAGAGATGGTTGTCTGTCAGCACCCCAAAAAGAAAAGCCATTTAACTGCTTTTTTAAGAGGCTGAGCAGCAGCGGTTGTTTTGGGGAGGCAGGAGGGAACCAGGCCTGCATTACTGAGAGTGCGTGTGTGCGCACGCCCACGTGTGTGTGTCTGTATGTGTGCGTGGGTGTGCACGTTGTTTTCCACCGAGAGAAACTAATCTCTTGGCTTAGATCCACCTTGGTATTAGCCTCAGCGCTTTCTCTCCCTCCTTTACTCTAAATCATTATTAAGTTTATTACTTCTTTTTTCTTTTGCCGGGGAAGATTAATGGCTTTCCCTGGACAGAGGGACCTCTGCCGAGTGCAGTGGCTCTATAAATAGCACCTGCTGCTAATTCTCCAGTGCCTGGTATCTCCCCCAACACATCTTGGTCTTTAAACAATTTGTTCAGAAGAAGAAAGCTAAGGGTCACTGTGCACTTTGGTGTTACTCAAAATGTGTTTTATGGATAGTGAGTTTTTCTCCAGGAAGTTTGGCATGGCAGGGCCTTTAGAGAAACTGGCTGTCCCAGTACCTCCCCAAGGAGGCATGCCTCACTAACCAGGCTTGTAAGGATATCACAGAACCTGCTGGACCTGTGGGGGTGGTGCCATGTGAATAGCTTTTGCCATTAACTTCCCCCCTCCTCCTTTTCTAATTTCTTCTCTCTCAGTAGATTTCAGGCTCAGCTGAGCTCTGTGTTCCAATAGCCTGGGGGAGATGTGACTTCATAGAGTTATAAAACACAAAAAGGGAAAATGCTGGGAAAGTTGCAGTGCTAAGGTTCAGTGACTTGAGGTTTCAAAAAATGGAATGCTTCTGGACAACACAGATGGCAGAATGGACCAGTGATCAGCCTTTTTAAACCATCTTCATCTGTAAGGAGTGATCGTAGAAATAAGAGAGCACAACCTTTTTGGCTCATAGCAAGTTTTCAATACAACTTTGCTGAATGAGTGAAAGAATTAATGAAAGGGATGATACTTCTCATTATTAGAAGCATGTTCATCTGAAATATTGAAGTCAATGGAGTTGTAAGCAAAGTTGTATACATGCAGACTGTCAAGGTAAAGGAAAAGGGGAACTAGGCTCTTACATGTAACCCTGAGAGAAGTGAATTCTTTTTTCATTTGCATGTTTAGTGAGACCAAAGAAAGATCCAAGGATGCTTCTCAGACCCTGAACTTGGTAAACTGGAAAGTCTTAACTTTTTATATGCCAACTTACTGCATGGATTCAAATTGGAAGTTCCCATTCTCTTAGAAAAGGACTCCCATCACCACTCCAACTAACCTTCGGGTCAAGGATTTTATGTATCCTTGTGTGTGTAATGCGACACTTTCTCAGTCTGCTTATATCATACAATTACACAATAATTACGTAATAATTACAAAAATAACAGCATCTTACATCTGAGAGCAACCTCAGAAATGATCTAGAATAATCATTGCCTTTTGCAGATGAAGAAACTGAGGACTGGAGAGATAAAACTCCTTGCCCAAGGTCACTCAGCTTATCAGCAGTAGAGTTGAACTAGCACTCAGCCTTCCCGCCGACCGGTGTCATAT
This sequence comes from Alouatta palliata, assembly GCA_004027835.1. Taxonomy (NCBI): domain Eukaryota; kingdom Metazoa; phylum Chordata; class Mammalia; order Primates; family Atelidae; genus Alouatta; species Alouatta palliata. The sequence continues at coordinate 131,145 of PVKV010003428.1, forward strand.
CCCTCCCACTATAACATGTTGTCCTTAAAACTCAAATCAATGTCATTCTTGATTTCCAACACGGCAATATGAATTCCTTAAACCAATACTTGAAAGATCTCTCAGTGTGCTTTATTATAGGTACACAACTAAGAAGCAGATATGCTTTCCTGAAGTGAGGCGGCAGAGGTGAGGATAGGAGACTGGCATTTGCCTGTTGGCATCCATTCTATCTTCTACCCCTACCCTGGGCGGTACTGAGGCCAATACAAGGAACCCAGGAGATCAGGAAATTCGTTTCAATATCACTATTTTTATTCAAGGAAAACCACTTTGTATCTATTGACATAAAATTTCCAATCAAACGTATTTAGAGGGTTTGACTTCCTCCACCTCTAAAATTACAAGTTAGGGACTCATAGAACACTATGCCCAGATAATAGTAAGATAGCACTAAACATGGCACATCTTGGCTATTTAATAAGTTTTATTGCATAAATAAATTAATTAATGGTAGCAATGCAATCCCTGAAAACACTCAACTACTTCTCATTGTCACCTTCTCTCTCCCTGACCTGTGTTACTGAAATATTCAGTAACCATTACTAACACGTTTCCTCTTTGTAATTGCCTCAATTTTTACCTGCTTTTCCTTGGGGACTATGAGTTTCTCAAGAGCAGGACTCTGAACTCACAGCACCTGGGCCATATCAGACACAAAGTAAACTTTAGTAAGTGTTGCTTGTTAAATGAAGAATGAAAGCACCTCAAGCCTTTAGTGCTAAGGCAGGGTTCTCAACCTCTGCACCATTGACATAAAGGGCGGGATAATTCTTTTTCATGGGGGCTGTCCTGTGCATAGTAGAATGTTTAGCACCTTCCCTGGCCTCTACCCACTAGATGCCAGTAGCAACCCCTCAAACATGACAACCAAAAATGTCTCCAGGCATTACCAAATGTCCCCTGGTGGGTAAAATTGCCCCTGGTTGAAAACTACAGTGTTAAAGGACGTCTTTGTTTCTTTCTTCTGAGTTTTTGCTTTCAGTGAACTCATTCTGAAACGAGACTATTCCTAAAGGGCAAAACAACAATTGCATACATTTAATAAGTAAAAAGTAGGCAATTGTATTGTTTGAATCTAGGACTTTACTAGTTAATAATGTCAGCCATTAATTCATCTCACTCTGCATACGTTTTACTTTGAGGGAATTTTATTGGAGAGAACACATTGTGTGCTAGTTTGAAAGCATCATGTTCATTGTGTCAAGGAACATAATTCTCTTGAGCCAGTGGCCTGGGGTTAGCCAAGTACCATAGTTCCAGGAAACAGGGAAAACATGGCAGCTTCATATATTCTGTCATCATGAAGAAGTTGGGTAGACAAATCAGCTGTTTTTTCCATGTTCTCCCCTTTTGGATGATTTCATGGAATGCCTTATGACTTTAAACAGATGCCCAACCAAATTCCTATGACTCCAAGCTATGAGATTTAATGACTCCTGTTTACTTTATCTTAGGTGTCACATGATACCTTTTTTTGTGATGACAACTTTTGTTTGAGAGGAATAAAATGTCATTGAGTATTTGTCGTTACTAATGGAAGTGGGACCCTCCATTTTAAATGTAATTAAGAGTGTTTTAAAAAAAGAAAAATTTTCCTTATCTTCCTTTCAGAAACAATTAATCAAAATGCAGTAATACAAAGCACAGTTCACTAGAACAGGCATCCTTAAATTCTCATCCTTCTCATCCTCACCCTTAAACCATCCTCAACTTCCTAGTGACAATTTCTCAACATCTAGGTCTTAGCAATTTTTATCCTGAATGTTCCCAAGTCCTACAAGCTTCTAAGAGCATTCTTTTTATCAATATCCAAATAAATGGCTCAATACTCTCCCATCCTATAGGCTCTTGGAAGTCAAGCATTCCTGTCCCAAAGTTTCCAGGAGTTCATTTATTCATGCATTCATTCATTCAATGAACATTTCTTGAGCATCCTCTAGAACCACAGTGCACCAGGTTTTCCCTTCAGATTCCTGCTCCCTTTGAATTCCCATCTTGCTTCCTGTGGTTGCTATGTTCTTTCTACCTATCTAACCTCAAGTTTGGTCCCTGTCTCTTCTTTATTCTCCGAAGCACCACAAACTCAAGGGTGATGCATGAAATAGATGTTTATAGAGGTTGAAAATATTAGGGAGGATTGCAATCCTGTCCTTAAAATTAACCTGTAGTCATCATTGATTCTTAAAAGCCCCTTTGCCATCCTGTTCCTAGGAATATCTCCCTGGTCATCTTCCTTCTTGGGGTCTGGTTGGAAGGTCACCACATTTCCTGGGTGTTCCCTCTCCTCTCTTCCCAGATCAGAGAAATCACCTCTCCAGAGCTTCTTTGCTTTCCAGCTTCTGAGAAGCATCTCCATGCTGCTGTTGTTTAAGCTTTATTACATAACGTAATCTGCGCCTTTTGTATCAACTGTCTCCTTCCAAACTTTTAACCACCAAAGAAAGGTCAGAAAAGTGTTTTCCTGTGCAAAAGATCCCATACCTTTAACAAGGCAAAACATTAATGGAAGTTTTGTAATTTTCTTGTCCATCTCATTTGCTCTAGTTTGTGTTCTTAGGCAGGGTTTTTAACTAGTCTGCCAGCCTCCACAGGTAGAAGGAAGGCAGTCTACAATTTATTCCTCTCTTATTCAGAGCAAAGGCCTGGGGTAACTTTTTAAACATTCCCAATACATTATTACTTGAGCACACTCATTTCTCCCTTTATCTCTGCCCTCAAATACAAACAAGCTACTAATTCTCCTTATTAAACAGGTACCAGTTATAAAAAGAAAATGGATAGAGTGGTTCCTCAAGTCAACTGGGTTTTTTCTTTTGAGTAACCTTAATATAAGTGTTTGTGAAATGGTAGTTATAATGTATGGGTCAAAATGAGATTTGTTGATTTATTCATTCTATGTCTGCCCAAGGACCATGGGGAAGTAAGGATTAACTCACACGTGGGGATGTAGTTCTATCAAAAAAAAAAAAAATAGCTCAAGCTATTTCATTGAACATTGAGGCTGTCCTCCACAAAATCCAAACTATGGAAAGAAAACAACCTGTTTTCTTCTAAGATAATTCTGAACTCTTTGCAAGGGTTTACAGTAAACAGCAACATAGGCGGGCCTCTTTTTTGGGTGTAAAAAGGAAGGATGTCAGAGAAGAGCTCTTATCAGGGTATTTTAGACCTAACATTTGGATGAGTTTGGTTTCTTGTGCTAATATGAATCTCTGCTGTAGTATGTGCAAAGGTGAGCATGTGAGTCTCTCTTTCTAGTTGTATGCTTCTGTGTGTATAGGAAATGAAGACAGAAATGAAACAAATGCTGAAACAGATTCTTGTAACTGTAAACAATGTGCTCTAACACAAATAAAATAGAAACATAAAATAAACCTCAACATAAATAGTAAAGATAGATGCCTCTCTTTATTTATATGCAAATATTGGTGTGATGCTTCATTTAATGAAGCAACTTTGCTACCAACTCTTATTTTTATAAATTGACAACATTTATTGAGCACTTACTCTGTACCAGATACTCAGTAAGCCTAATTTTCAGCACGACTTTAATCTTCCCAGCGATTCTATGGAGCAGTCATTTTTATCTCCATTTACTGATGAGAAGAATGAGGCTCAGGAAGAAGTAACTTTCCTTTAGTCTTACCAGGGAGTGACAGACAGGACTCAACCCCAACTATGCCTGACTATAAAGCCGTGCTCTTTGCTGTTTCAGTTTGCCTTCCTTGAAATGAATTCAATTATTTCCAATTTTGTACTGTTTTGATTTTCTTACCTTATTTTAAAAATCATGCTGTATTTGTTTTTCACTATGTTAAGTTATATAGCAGTCTTTAACCTGAGATTCTGATCTGATCCTGCAGCTATTTTTATTAAATATGTAGTGATCTTATTCTGTGGCAGGCAAAAGCAGGAACAATGACTTCCACAAAAATCATGTGTCTGACAATTTTGTTACAGTTATTTTATCCTTAAATGGAACATCTAGGCACATTTAGAACACTCACTTATTTGGTTGAATAGCTCTCTACCCTCAATATAATTTTTAAATTGGCACTTGTAAGTCCCAGTGTATAATTCTTTGCACATGCTAAGCATTCAATGAAGTTTTGTTGAAATAAATAAGCATGTTACAATTTTTTTGAATAACAAATATGGCCCAAGAGTCCTTAAGACCTAGGAAGTTTTAAAATGATTTCAGTTCCAAAAATAACCAGCCAAATTTTTATGATTTGGTAATAAAAAAATACTCTGTTAAGATGAGGTTCCAAATATTTTACCAAATCTGGCCTTAAGTTTCTTTTTTTCTCCAGAGGAGCACACATAACTTATTTGCAAAAGACTCACTTTCCCTCTTCCATGTACCAACATAGGGATGATGATACCATTGCTGGTCAAAGGCCTCCTATATGCCAGTCATCGTGCTTGATGCTTTATGCATTTTTTATGTTTGAGTCTTGTAGAAATGCACTGTGATGAATATTTTCCATTTACAGAAAGTGTTCATCACTTTAGTGGAGATCCACCATTGGAGTGGAGGAACCGTAATTCAAGCCTATGCTTGTTTATTTCTAGAGCCCTCCATGCCCTTTTCTATGAAAACAATAAGCTCTGCTTCTCTGGACACATTTATTCTGTGGAATCGTTCAAATCACTCTTAAGTACCACAGAGTGGGATATCTGACCATTTTTCTTTTGTTTGTCATCAATGATGAAGGGATGATAAGTGAAACAGCTTCAGGCTTGTTTTGTTTCCAGTGACTTTTCTTTCATAAGGTCACACTGTCACCCACACAAACATGATGCAAGGATTAATTTTTCTGAACTACATGCACACATGTATACCATTGCTTCTGGGATTATTGCATGATATGACCCTCAAGTTCCCCTGACCAGATGCCTGGAGTCTTCCTCTGGTTCCAGCTGTACTGTTGTATGACATTTGGGAAGTACCTTAACCTTCCTGGGCTCAGGCTTCTTCACCTGTTTTCTCAGTGGCTCACGAGTGCTAACATACAGTGGCCTTTACCAAAATTAATAGGACAAAATAAGTGTTACCTAATGTAGTGGGCTGAATGGTGGCCCCCCAAAAGATATGTCCATATCCTAATCCCTGGAACCTACGAATGTTACTTTATATGGCAGAAGAGTATTACCATGTATGGAAAAAAAATGTAATTAAGTTAAAGATCTTGAGAGGAAGAATGTATCCTGAATTATCTGGGTAAACCTTAAATGCATTCAAATGTATCCTCATAGGAAAGAGGCAGAGGAAGTTTTGAGATGGAAGGAGGCAGAGGTGATGCAACCATGAAGACAGAGATAGGAGTGATGCAACCACAAGCCAAGGAATGTCTGGAACCAGAAGTCAGAAGAGGCACGGAACAAGTTTTCCCCTAGAGCCTTCAAAGGGAACATGACCTAGCCAACATCTGGATTTCAGACTTTAGGTTGTCAGAACTGTAAGAGAATACATTTCTGTTGTTTTAAGCCACATAGTTTGTGATAATTTGTTACAACAACCACAGCAAACTAATACACCTGGTTATGTCAAAATGCTTCTTCTGCCAGAATTCCATGCTTGTAGGAAAACATTTGTAGAGGATACTGACTTCACTTAGAGACATGACTATTAATTAAACATTTTCAACATCCAGTGTGATGTAGCTTTCTGAGACTATGACCTGAAACATACTTAAACTCTTTTCTTAGAAGAGATCTGGGGCTTTTACCTGGGTTTTGCATGCGGAGACCAGGCTTAGGTGTGTGGGGGGAAAATCAGTCTTTGACTGAAAAATACAGAGTAAAGAGGAGTGAAACAGTGTCCCTGCCCTACCCCCTACAAGAAAAAAAAGGACTGCCCTTATTGTCAAATGCGAATTGGCAATAAAAACCGATTATGAAGTGAAAGCTTTACAAGTGACATAGCAAGTGGGGAGATTCAGGCTCAGACTCTGGAAAGTCAGAAAACGTTTCTGCGGCATCAGCTCATGATCACAATGGATGAGGGCTTCAACGTAAGAGTGGAGGCTGCTCGTGGCTAGGAAGGGTGCTGGCTTCTATAAAAGAGATCTTGAAAGTCTTATCATTCAACCCCTTAACTGTTACTTGAATTTCTTCACATCACAGCTGTGTGGGAATCACTCAGTCTCTAAACTAACACCATTCATTCATTCACTCATACAGTCAGTATTTGAATGCCTTCTATATGCTAGGGCACAATGTGGATACAACTAGGTATTCACAGCCTTTAAAATTTTTTTTTAATGTTTACACATTTAGGGGGTACACCTGCAGATATCTTCCATGCATATATTGCATAGTGGTGAAGTCTGGGTGTTTAGTGCACCCATCACCTGAATAGTGAACACTGTACCTGATATGGTTTGGATTTGTGTCTCTGCCCAAATCTCATGTTGAATTGGAGGAGGGGCCTGGTGGGAGGTGAGTGGATCATGGGGGCAGATTTCCTCCTTGCTGTTCTTGTGATAGTTAGTGAGTTCTCATGAGATCTGGTGGTTTAAAAGTGTGTGGCACTTCCCCCTTCACTCTCTCTCTCTCTCTCCCCTGCTGCCATGTGAAGAAGGTGCCTGCTTCCCCTTTGCCTGATTGTAAGTTTCCTCAGGCCTCCCAGTCATGCTTCCAGTTAAGACTGTAGAACTGTGAGTCAATTAAACCTCTTTTCTTCATAAATTACCCAGTCTCAGGTAGTTCTTTAGAGCAGTATGAGAACGGACTAATACAGAATCCAATAGGTAGTTTTTCCACCCCTCAGCTGCTCTCCCATCCTCCCATCTTTCATAGTTTCCAACGTGTGTTACTCTACTCTGTATGTCCATGTGTACCATTCTTTAGCTCTCACTTCTTGTAAGTAAGAACATGCAGTATTTGATTTTCTGTTTTGAGTTGTTTTGCTTAGGATAAGGGCCTTTTCTACCATCCATATCACTACAAAAGGCATGATTTTATTCTGTTTTATGGCTGCATAGTATTCTATGTTTTATATCTATATATATGCAATTCACCACATTTTCTTCATTCAGTCCTCCATTGATGGGTACTTAGGTTGATTCTGTGTTCCTGTTGTGAATAATGTTGTGATAAACATACAAGCACAGGTAATTTTGATATAGTGTTTTCTTTCCCTTTGGGTATATATCAGTAATGGGATTGCTGGATCAAATAGTAGTTCTATTTTTTGTTCTTTGTGGATTCTCCATCCTGTTTTCCATAGAGGTTGAACTCATGTACATTCCCACTAACAGTGTACAAGCATTCTCTTTTCCCCATATCCTTGCCAACTCTGTTGCTTTTTGACTTTTTAGTAATAGCCGTTCTGACTGCTGTAAGATGGTATCTTATTGTTGCTTTAATTTGTATTCTGTGGTGATTAGTGACGTTGAGCATTTTTCCATATGTTTTTTTTGCTGGTGTATATCTTCTTTTGAAAAACATCTGCTCATGTCCTTTGCCCACTTTGTATTGGGGTTACCTGGTTATCTTTCCTTATCGAGTTGTTTGAGTTCCTGTAGTTTCTGAATATTAGCCCTTTGTCACATGTGTAGTTTGCAAATATTTTTCCCATTCTGTAGGTTGTCTGTTTACCTTGCTGATTATTTTGCTGTGCAAAAGCTTTTTAGTTTAATTAAGTCCCAATTTGCCTATTTTTGTTGTTATGTTTGCTTTTGAGAACTTGGTCATAAATTCTTTGCCTAGGCCAATGTCCAGAAAAAGTTTTCATAGGTTTTCTTCTAGAATTTTTATAGCTTCAGGTCTTACCTTTAGGTCTTTAATCCACTTTGACTCAGTTTTTGTATATGGTGACAGGTATGGGTCCAGTTTCATTCTTCTGCATATGTCTATACAGTTGTCCCAGTGCCATGTATTGCATAGGATGTCCTTTCCACAGTGTACATTTTGTTGACTTTATCTATGATCAGTTGGCTGTAGGTATGCAGCTTTATTTCTGGGTTCTCTCTTTTGTCTCATTGATCTATGTGTCTGTTTTTATACCAGTACTGTGCTGTTTTGGTTACTATGGCCTTGTAGTATAATTTGAAGTCAGGTAATGTGATGCCCCTAGCTTTGCTCTTTTTGCTTAGGATTGTTTGAGCTTTTTGGGCTTCTTTTTTTTTTTTTTTTTTTTTTGGTTCTGTATGAATTTTAGAATAGTTTTTTCTAATTCTGTGAAAAATGACGTTGGTAATTTGATAGGAATTGTGTTGAATCTGTAAATTGCTTTGGGCAGTATGGTCATTTTAATTACATTGATTCTTCCAATTCTTGGCATGGGATGTTATTCCATTTGTTTGTGTCATCTGTAATTTCTCATCTTTTGTAGTTCTCCTTATAGAGATCTTTCACCTCCTTGGTTAAATATATTCCTAGGTATTTTTTTTTTTTTTTTGGTAGCTAACGTAAGTGAGATTGCCTTCTCAATTTGGTCCTCTGCTAGATTTTTATTGGCATATAGAAATACTACTTATTTCTATACATAAATTCCTAAAACCCTATGGTATTCATAGTCTTTTATAATAAAATATAGTAAGAGGAGGTGAGCATGATGGTGGAAGAATAAACACTGTGCAGGGGCAGGGAGAATTGAATGTTTAACTACGGCTGGTGGACTCTGGGCTGGTATCTTAGGAGATGATATTTGAGCTTAGTCCTTGGGAGTGAACAGCACTTGCCCCTGAGGCAGCTCATTTCCTTTTTGAAAAGTCCTTCCTTACGTTGAATAAAAAATGTGTGCTTCATTAATTTTTACTTAAACTCTGAGTGGTCATTATAACCCAAGCCAATGACTCTTGAGGACTTTGATCTCAGTGGGTGGAAAGACACCAGGAATGTATAGTTTTCTTTCAGTAAGTCTCTGCCTTATGGAGGGTCCTTTGGAAGGAATGTACAGAATATTTTCATTTCCTGGATAGTAAATTCCTAAATAAGAATTTTTAGGGATCACCAGAGGAAACTACTAGCTAGTTAGTATTTCAGCCAGCATGAATTTTTAGGCAAATGGCTCATCTTCCTGCTCCATGCTTCTGTATAGCTCTCTCCTGCATGCAAGAGGAAGATGGAGAGATACACAAGCAATGAGATGAAGTACAAAGTATGAAGATCCAGTTTCTGAATCTAGAAACCTTGGAGACGTCAGGGACTCTTTTCCTTCGTAATCTGTCACCACTTCCTGTTGACTCTAACCTTGTCTGGGCTCCAGCCAGTTTTTCTGTCCCCTATGCCCCCAGTGTCTTTTCCATGAATGATTCCAGCGGCCTCCTGCCTGCTCTCCATTGCCTCCATTTTTTCACATCTTTCTCTTTCAAATATTCAGGGATGCTAAAAAATGCAAATTTGATCATGTCACTCCAGCCAGAAGCCCTTCAATGACTTCTCATAACCTGAGAATCAAGCCCAACCCATTTTATATGGTTTATCAGGCCTTGTACACACTGGCCCCAACAGCCTGTTCACTTTATAACCACTCACACCTTTGCGCTCTCACACCTACTGCCCCATCACTAGACTAGACTTTTCTTAGTCCTTTGAACACACTGGGGCTCTATCTCATGCTCCTTGGCACAGACTTTTCTCCTTGCCTGAAACACACAAAACCTCCCTTCCCTGTCCTCCATCTGCCACTTCTCCTGCCTCCAAACACTCAGCTTCGTCTCATATTCACCATGCCCTCCCTTTTTCTCTCTCTCTCTCTCTCACACACACACACACACACACACACATGCACGCACACACACGCCTCTTTAGCTTACTCAATTCTTAGTTCTTCTCCATAGTTTGATTTAAATGGCACTTCCAGCAGGAAACCAGTTGCTTCCTAACTTCTTTGATCTCCTGCCCATCATAAGCTACCCCATTTCTGCTTCCAAACAATCATCACTGTAGATTGTAATTCTTTGGTTAATGCTTGTATTCCCAGCTAGACTGATAACTCAACAAGCAAGCACTGGGTCTTTCTTACTTAATTTTGTGTCTCTAAACTGACACATAGTAAGCCCTCAGTAAATATTTATTAAATGAAAATAATAAGTGACCCAAATGATTGACACGAACTTATAAACTGTTTGGGAAAAAAAAACTATTTGGGTAAACTCAGAGGGTGATTATATTATTCCATGAGAGAAACGGAAAGGTAGGAGACTTTCTCCCTTTTTCAAGAAATTGAATCTAGGGAAAAAACAGACTGCTAGAAGCCAGAGATGGAGCCTGCTCAGGGCATGCAGTGAAATGCTTTGAAAACTGGGAAGGGATACCCCACCCAAAGGAAGTGTGTTATTATTGTTTACCCAGAGTAGATCTTTTTGTTCTGCTCCCTTTGTATGGGGACAAACAGTGATCTGTAGAGAGGACAATTGAATGACAAAGCCAGGGCCTGAAAGATGGCCTGTTGTCCAAACTCAGCTTCAGCATCTCTGAAGACTCTTTGTTTTCTAATCCCTCGACCTGGCTTTCAGAGCCCTCCAGAATCCGTTCTTATCTGACTTTTCCTTTCCCTCTGTATTGCTCTTCATCAAATATCCTTCACTTCAGTGAGTCAGCAAATAAACAGATGGAAATACACCAGACACCTTTTTGTATAAGACCCTATATTAACAGCTGTAGGAAATTCAGAGACCCACTCAGCCAGTGAGACTGCCAGCCCTGAAATCTGATGGCTTGTATTTGGCCCCCTGCTTTGTGTTTTTGTAGGTGTGTGATCAGAGCAGGTTACTGAACCTTTTAGAAATTCTTTGGTGTAGGTTTCCTCGCAGAGTTGTTGTGAAGACCAGATGGGATAATATATGTAAAGTGTTTGGCTGGTTCCATGGGTCATAGTAAGAGCTCAGTAGGTGTTAGTGTCATTGTCATCATGGTCATCATCATCATCATTGTTCTGCACAATTCCTCCCTTCAGTTGGAGTTTCAAGTCATAGGCACATAGAAAATAGCTAACAATGCAAGAGAGTATGTATTAAGCACCAAATGCCTCATTATTCTTCCCTCCACTTTCTCATTTCCCTCTCCTCCCATTCCTTCCTTCTCTCTCCTTCTTTCAAAGCCAAGGAACACAGCCTGATCAATTTGTTTCTTTTCCATGAAGCTCTCTCAACCTTTACATTGATAGCAGTCACACTCTCTCTCCTTTCAATTCATGGTCTGAGTCATCCATTTAATTTTTAATCACACGTTACCTTTTATGTCTCCTTCAGGTCTTGTTTCTCCCAAATATTAGCTTATTGAGGGCATAGCAGGGTCTTGGTTTTGTTTGTATCCTCCACTAATCAGAAGCAAACATTTCTGCAGCACCTGTGTGAGAGCTGATAGTGTGTGTTGTGGGCAGAGCTTAACTGGGTAGATATTCAGTGAGTATTTGGCAATAGATTGATCTAGTATTGTTTTATAAGAGGGTATAAAGCTCACACCCGATTTTGCAAGAAATTAAATTATTTAAGCACCAACACTATGTAGCTTAAAGCAAGCAGTCAATTAGGTTACTTAATTTTTGGCAGCAGCTAATTGGAGCCTGGAGTCTTTTGTCTTTAAATAGCTAATCCAATACAACAAAATAAAATGATTAAGTATTTCTTAAACAATATTATTCTCAGACTTAAAATATAGGATTTAATTAAATTTGAGTTGTTAATCTTTTTATAGAAATTAATTTCATGTAGTTCATTTTGAAAAAAGGGGCCATGCATTCCTCAGGATTCTGATTGTGAATGTTCGTCAGTCGGGCCACCAATTCCTATAATATCTGGGGACCAAAATAGGGGATGTCGTAGATACTTCTAAATGGCAAGATTTGGGATTCAGTCTTCTAACCATGGTTTCATCTCCCAGATATTTCAACTTTTCAGACATAAATAAAACCCAGCCTCTTTCCCAGGGTCGCTGAGTGGATCTAAAATTTGTAAATGATCAGTGCTTTAAAGGAGTAATGTTGATCCCATCATTTATTTCTAAGATAAGATGAGATTCATAATTTTGAATTGTACACATGCATAAGGGCAAACGTAACCAAGCACATATAAACCACAGGTTTGCCCACTCACCTCCACACCTCTGCTTACATACACATATGCATGTGCACACACCGAGTTCCCTCTAAAGTTTCCCTTCACTTTCCAAGATGAATCAATCTCTGTAATGGAAAGACCTCAGGCTTTGGAGTCAGATGGACCTGGAATCAAAGACTTTTCTGCAATTGACCATTTCTGCTGAAATTACTTAATGCCCCTAAATAAACCTGGGTTTCCTCAGCTCTGAAAAGGATGTAACAATGCTTTGTCTCATAGGCATATTTGAAGATTAAATGTGATAATAAAATTAAAATGCTAAAATAGTGTCTGGTATATTACAAGTACTCAATAAATGCCTCTTTCTTCCCAGATCCCCCTAGACAGTATGAATCTCTCCCACTGCTCTTAGGACAAACTAAAATTCTTAAATTCTCTTATACAGTTTAACATGTGGTATTTTAATTTTTTAATGCATTTATCTTTTTCCTCAGCTAAGTGTTGGGCTTTACCTTATTATTCCCAACCTTTAGCACAGTGCCTGTCTCCCAGTTTAATGAGTAGGTAGAAGATAAGATGAATGGGCAAAATTTATTTTATAGTAAGCAGATTCAAATTTCATAATCTTTTTTTTCACTTTTATTTGGAACTAGGAATGTCTGAAAGATGGTAAGTAAAAATTGAAATGAAGAAAATGTCTAGAAAAACTCATCAACAGAATAATGAGCTATGCTAGAATATTCACATTGTAGTTTAAGTTTGTAGCAAACATGTCAGCTAATAAAAAACATAAAGAGAAGCAACAGTCGGGGAGCCTGCATTCATTCTGGTAGAGACACATGTAATCAAAATGCTACGAGCTTTAAGGACCTTATGCTAGGCATAAAGTGAGGGGACTAGAGAGAAGCAAGCTGCAAGTCATAACTCTCCTCTCAGAGGTGCTGCAGGCAGAGGAAATCTTGGCAGACTGCCCCTTGTTTATAGAAGGTAGAGCAGAATGTGAGAGTGGACAGGGAACAGCAAGAGATTCTGCAACCTATAATGCTGTTCAGAGCCTAGAACGTTCAGAGGATTAATAAAAGTAAAGCTCTTTGAAGATCATTGGGAATCCTTATTAGTCTGGGTGAATTACTTAATTTCGAAGATAAAGAAAGGGAAATTTCGCCATAGGTTGGGAATGGCACAGGGAAATCCAGTCAGTCTCAGACTTGGCCACAGCAGCATTCACTGCCAGAGGAAGATGGAATGGTGTACGGCATGATCCAAAAGCAAGAAAAACCCATGAATACTACACCCATTGAAACTGGAAACAGGCAGACATTGGAACCCCTGAGCCCCTCTTAAAAAAATACTCGTGATGAAATCTAGCCCACCGAGATGTTTCAAAATAAAGATTTCCAGCACAGAGAATTCATGGTAAAAAGATAGGTCAAGTCCCTTTAGAAGCAGAAGTAAAGCCAAACACCAGGGGATAGATGGCCTCTTATACAGATGTATCTATGAAACCTTCCTGAAAAACCAAAAGCAAAACCAGAAGAATCCTCCCCAAACAAACCAGCCAAGAACCTTAAAGTTGTTCTGAATGGTTTTGCCTAGATTTTCTTCTAGGGTTTTTATGGTGTTAGGTCTTATGTTTAAGTCTTTAATCCATCTGGAGTTAATTTTGGTGTAAGGTGTCAGGAAGGGGTCCAGTTTCTGCTTTCTGCACATGGCTAGCCAGTTTTCCCAACACCATTTATTAAATAAAGAATCCTTTCCCCATTGCTTGTTTTT